>JARUHE010222092.1:0-13311 GCA_031471125.1 Archaeomysis grebnitzkii | reverse complement strand
TAAAATGTTTTCAAATTGAGAGAATCCATGTTGTTTAAGTTTGGCTTCTCAGTTTTTATCAAAAAACTTTCTTTTATCAGCAGCTCAAACTCAGATGAAGCGGTAGCAATGATCTTAAATTGCCGCATGTGAAATTGTAATTGTAATGTTCTTGTTGTTGATGTTGAATATGATTACGGATGAAACTGAATAGTGGTGACGCTAATTTCATGCCTGTAAGGTAGCTAACTCCCAAATGTTCGCTTATTCTAGTTGAAAAATGTCGTATTGTTTTTCCAACATGTAACTCTACCTATGATGTTCTACTTTGTAATACCATTTTCGATTGACATGTTAGAATGGGGACGTATCATTTTTTTTGATAGAAATATATTTTTATTTCTTATATGAAGTTACGGAATGGTCGTGAGAAGTTTCGGTTAGTGGATTAGTATTTATATACAATTTATCCAAATTTTGAAAACAGAAAAATTGTTTAAATTGGGAAAATTAGAAGTAAAAATAATAACTAAAACAAAAAAGTACTATCAGCATTTTAACTTGACATGTTTTATTATCGGTCTTGCTCCCATATATCCAAACACGTATACGACATATTTAGATCACTATGTCTTATTTACCTTCAAACTTATTCATTCTATTATATACAATTCCATGTATTTGAGGTAGAAAACATTTTAATTGTTATCATACGATAAATGAAATTCCTCAGTATAAAAATAGCCAATAAAAATGAAAACATCTTAAATTTCCGACTCGAAAATAATAAGTGAAAAATTCCTTTAATTCCATCAAATTTCTGTTTGGCAATATTGAACAGATGTCGAATTTCCACGAGGGCTTCCGTTCCTTTTTTTCTCTCCTGAAAACATCAAAAATATTTTTTGTAATTTTGAGAACTCAATTTATGATCTAATAAAGTTTTCAAATTTTGAATTTAATATTCAAATAACTAAAAGTTATCTGCAAGATCAGCTTTATTAGTTCAATGATTTATTTTATGAACCTATATGAAAATATTCTTGATTATCCAAGTTATTAAGTCAGCATACTGACAACACCTTTTCTCGTTCCTAAGGGAAGTAGAGCCATGTGTGGCCAGTGAGGCTATTACTTGAGTGGTTTTTACTTGTGTGGCTATTACTTGTGTGGTTACTACTTGTGTGGTTACTATTTGTGTGGTTACTACTTGTTTGGTTACTATTTGTGTGGTTACTACTTGTGTGGTATCTACTTGTGTGTTTATTACTTGTGTTGTTACTACTTGTATGGTTAATACTTGTATAGTTATTACTTGTGTGGTTACTACTTGTGTGGTTACTGTTTATATGGTTACTACTTTTGTGGTCACTACTTGTATGATTATTACTTGTGTGTACTCTTATGTGGTTTCTACTTGTGTGGTTTTCACTTGTGTTATTACTAATTGTGTGGTTACTAATTGTGTGGCTACTACTTGTGTGGTTATTATTTGTGTGGTTACTACTTATGTGGTTATTAATTGTGTGGTTTCTACTTGTGGGGTTACTACTTGCGTGGCGTGGCTAATATTTGTATGATTACTACTTTTGTGGTTAATTCTTGTGTGCTTACTACTTGTGTGGCTACTACTTGTGTGGTTATTACTTCTGTGGTTATTACTTGTGTTGTTACTACCTGTATGGTTAATACTTGTATAGTTATTACTTGTGTGGTTACTACTTGTTTGGTTACTGTTTGCGTGGTTATTACTTGTGTGGTTACTACTTGTATGATTATTACTTGTGTGGTTACTATTTGTGTAACTACTATTTGTGTGGTTATTCCTTGTGTGGCTACTATTTGTGTGGTTATTACTTGTGTGGTTACTACTTGTGTGGCTATTACTTTTGTGGTTATTACTTGTGTGGTTACTACTTGTGTGGTTATTACTTGTGTGGTTATTACTTGTGTGGTTTCTACTTGTGTGGTTACTACTTGCGTGGCGTGGCTACTACTTGTATGGTTACTACTTTTGTGGTTACTTCTTGTGTGATTACTACTTGTGTGGCTACTACTTGTGTGGTTTTTACTTGAGTGGTTACTACTTGTATGGTTACTACTTGTATGAGTATTACTTGTGTGATTTCTACTTGTGTGGTTACTACTTGTGTGGTTAATACTTATGTGCTTTCTACATGTGTGGTTATTATTTGTGTGGTTACTACTTGTATGGTTATTACTTGGATGGTTACTACTTGTGTGGTTTTTATTTGTGTGGTTTCTACTTGTGTGGTTATTGTTTGTGTGGTTAATACTTGTATGGTTACTACTTGGGTGGTTACTACTTGTGTGGTTACCATTTATATGGATGATTGTCATAAAAAGTGAAAAACATTAAATTTTTATTGAGAATAACATGATTTGTAGCAGACTATATAGATAGACAATAGCACAAGTGAGGTACCCGCATCCACATAACACGTAGCTTACCTCACTTGTGCTATTGTCGGTCCAAGTTATTAATTTATAAATTATTTAGTATTACACAATTCTGTCCAGCATTTTATATTGTTTTAATTAAAACAAATATCTCGTTTATTTAAAAACATAAAATTTATGTTCATTGAAAATACATAAAATCTTAAAGAAAAAAAATAGCTTTAAGAATGTTTTAATTTCAAAAATGCTTAAATACCATAATAAAACTTTTTATCCTTATTATATTTATATTATATTATCCCTAAAGCTATTTTACTGTTATATCTATATTATATTATTCCTGAACTTGATAAGTTATTACATTATCATTATAATATTATATTCATATTATATCATCATTATAATATTACATTCATGTCCCTGCACATAACATTTTATTATAATTATACTAAACATTATTATCCCTGAACATTATAAGGCATTATATAATTATTATAATATCATATTCATATATATTATTATTATAGTATTACATTCATATTTTGTTATGACTGCCCCTTTTTATATTATTATATTTATATTATATTATCCCTTAACTTTTTCCTCATTTATTTGGATTTTTAAATTTAAAATTGTATTCTTAAAATGTTAAAAAATAAAAAAAAATAAATAGAAAAACTATGAAATTTATGCATTTATTACATCAATAAACAAAAGTTGTTAGAAATAATAAATAAATAAATATTATAATAATTATATTAAAATAATTATAAATAATAATTATATTAAAATAATTGTAAATAATAATTTTATTGAAATAATTATAAATAATAATTATTTTAAAATAATTATAAATAATAATTATATTAAAATAATTATAAATAATAATTATATCAACATTATTATAAACAATAATTATATTAAAATTATTATAAACAATAATTATATTGAAATAAATATAAATAATAATTATAAAGTCATACATGTGAAATAAATATTATTTATAATTATATTAAAATAATTATAAATAATAATTATAAAGCTACATATGTGAAATAAATATTATTTATTATTATATTAAAATAATTATAACTAATAATTATAAAGTCACACATGTGAAGTAAATATTATCTATAATTGTAATAAAATAATTATAACTAATAACTATAAAGTCACACATGTGAAGTAAATATTATTTATAATTGTAATAAAATAATTATAACTAATAAATATAAAGTAACACATGTGACATAAATCTTATACTAATTATATTTAAATAATTATAAAATCCCACATGTGAAAATGATGAATAATGTTATGATAACATCGATAAATTAATTCGCAACAATTTAAAACTAGAGGACTTTAATATCACAACAGCATATAGAATTGGAAAGAAAAATCAAGACAAAGAGATATTATGGTAAAATTTAAGAATCAAATTGAAAGAGACAGTATTATTAGAAAGAAATCGCAATTGAAAGGCCAACATATATTTATAAAGGATGACTTTTGCCATGGAACTTTAGATATGCGAAAGAAACTCATGCCGAGTGTTCATGAAGCACGACAGCAAGGAAAAACAGTATATGTAAGTTATGGACAGGTTGTAATAAGAAATAATTCCGATTATAATAATAGAAACCTACAAAATAATTCTGCAAATATTCAAAAAATCGTGCAAGATATTAAAGAGGAATCCGTTTCTCCGCCTGTGTCACCGTATCCTCAACTACTTGTACTCCTCCACCTCAACCCCCCTTGTACTCCTCCACCTCAACCCCCCTTGTACTCCTCAACCTCAACCCCCCTTGTACTCCTCCACCTCAACCCCCCTTGTACTCCTTCACCTCAACCCCCCTTGTACTCCTCCACCTAAACTCCGACCTGATAGCAACACTCCGACTAGACTTCGTGTACGACCTATTGCTAAATGTAATAAAAATGTATTTTTAATTTAATTGTGAAATTATTTTTGTAGTATAGTAGTAGTTAATTGTTAATATGTTTGCATATTAAATAGTAACATATCTATATGGATTATGGCAAATGAAATTCTTAGAACATTAAATATTGAAGAATTGAGTATTAGTGGAATTGATTTAATTCATGATAGTTTGGATTTACCTAACATTGAAACAATGCGTAATTATAAATTTAAATATAGCTGTAGGTATGATGATAAACTTTTTGATAATGAAAGGCCATTTAATAAGTTCAATATAGAAGTAGATCTCAAGATTAATGGATGTGTTTACTACACAGACAATTTAAAACTAATTCATGATAAAAACATCAACTGTTTTGCAGTGTTATCTCACAATATATGTAGTTTGCCAGGTTACTTTGATGAGCTAACCTCATTTCTTACCTCCGAGTTAGGCTTTAAATTTGATGTTGTAGCGTTATGCAAGACAAAGTTGGTTTCTGATATTGTAAATCTTTATTATCTGCATGGTTATATAATGTACCATAGATGTGAAGTAAATAGTATCTATAATTATATTAAAATAATTATAAATAACATTTATAAAGTCATACATGTGAAGTAAATATTATTTATAATTGTATTAAAATAATTATCAATAATAATTATAAAGTCACACATCTGAAATAAGTATTATAACAACTTTAAATAATAATTATAAAGTCACACATGTGAGTTAAATATTATTTATAATTGTATTAAAATAATTATAAATAAAAAATATAAAGTCATACATCTGAAATAAGTATTATAATAACTTTAAATAATAATTATAAAGTAACACATGTGAAAAAAATATTAAAATAATGATATTAAAATAATTATAAAGAATAAATATAAAGTCATACATGTGAAATAAACATTATTTATAATTGTATTAAAATAATTATAAAGAATAATTATAAAGTCACACATGTGAACTAAACATTATAATTATTCTAAATAACAATTATAAAGTAACACATGTGAAACAAATATTAAAATAATTATATTAAAATAATTATAAATAATAATTATAAAGTTGCACATGTGAAATAAACATTATTTATAATTATATTAAAATAATTATAAATAATAATTATAAATTCACACATCTGAAGTAAATATTACAACAATTATAAAGTCAGACATGTGAAATAAATATCATTTATAATTAAATTAAAATAATTATAAATTCACACATCTGAAGTGAATATTACCATAATTATAAAGTCGCACATGTGAACTAAACATTATTTATAATTATATTAAAATAATAATTATAAAGCCACACATGTGAAATAAACATTATTTATAGTTATGTTAAAATAATAATAAATAATAATTATAAAGTCACCCATGTGAAATAAATATTATTTATACTATATTAAAACAATTATAAATAATAATTATAAATTCACACATCTGAAGTAAATATTATAATAATTATAAATACTAATTATAAAGTCACACATGTGAAATAAATATCATTTATATTTATATTAAAATAATTATAAATAATAATTATAAAGTCCTCATCTGAAACAAATATTAAAATAATTTACCAACATTGGTCGACAAAAATCGAACGATAATCTTGATGTAACATTAAGGCGGATGAAGAACGTGCCTAAATGAGGATTCGGAAGAATGTTTCAAACCTGAAGAAAAGACTTGAATATTAATGTCAACAAAACTTTTTTTAAGTTTATTTTTCATCAAAAATATTTAAATTAATTTTTTCTTTCTTGTAAAAAAGTGTTTTGTTTAGTTTTTTAATATTCATTCAACAAAATAAGAAATTGTTATAAGTTGTTTCAAAGTTTTGATTTTTTTTTAAATTTTATAATTTAAGTATCGATGTAAAACATGTTTTTGCATGTACATCGAGCATGCGTGGACTTTGTAGATGTGCTATAAATTTCATCAGTAATTCATAATTAAAAGTATGGACTGTCAAATAAATTTTTATGGTAAATGTAATTATTTTATATTAATTAAGTTTGCAATAGTTATTAATTGCTCAATACACTTTTGTGCATCCGCCCATTGCCATTAACGTATCAACTTGATTTTTTATTGCTCGAATTATATACAGTTATTATAGGCAACTTAATAACTATAAAAAATAATTAATCATTTTAAAAAGTAATTAATAATTATAAAAAAATAAATAATAATTATAAAAACGTAATTAATAATTATAAAAAGTAGTTAATTTTTTCAAAAAAGTAATTAATAATTATAAAAAAGTATTAAATAATTATAAAAAAATATAAAAGTTATAAAAATAAATGAATAGTTATAAAAATAAATGAAAAATTATAAAAAGTAATTAATAATAATGAAAAAAAATACATAATTATAAAAAAGTAATTAATAATTATAAAAGGAATAAATAATTATAAAAAGTATATAATAGTTATATAAATAAATTAATAGTTATAAAAAGTAATTAATAATTATTAAAAGTAATAAATAATTATAAAAAAGTAATTAATAACTATAAAAAGTAATTAATAATTATAAAAAGTAATAAAGAATTATAAAAAGTATATAACAGTTATAAAAACAAATTAATAGTTATAAAAAATAATTAATAATTATAAAAAGGTAATTAACAAATTATAAAAAAGTAACAAATAATAATAAAAAAGTATATAATAGTTATAAGAATAAATTAATAGTTATAAAAATAAATTAATAATTATAAAAAAGTAATTAATAATTATAAAAAGTAATTAATAATGATAAAAAGTAATTAATAATTGTAAAAATTAATAAATAGTTATAAAAAAATATATAATAGTTAAAAAAAATAATTATAAAGATTAGTTAACAATTATAAAAAATATATAGCAGTTATAAAAATAAATTTATACTTATAAAAAGTAATAAATAATTATAAAAAAACAATTAATAATTATAAAAAAGTAATATAAAGTATATAAAGTATGTAATAGTATATAAAAAAGAACTATACAAAGTAATTAATAATTTTAAAAAGTAATAAATAATTATAAAAAATTATATAATAGTAATAAAAAAATGAATAATTATAAAAAATATATAACAGTTATACAAATATATTTATATTTATAAAAAGTAGTTAATAATTATAAAAAGTAATTAATGATTTTAAAAAAGTAATAAATAATTATAAAAAGTATATAATAGTATACAAAAACTAATAACTATACAAAATGATTAATAATTATGAAAAGTAGTTAAAATTTATTGAAAAAAGGAACAGAGAATATCATGATAGAAAATAGCAAAACTTCTCCAGGAAATCCACCTCCAAAGTAGTAGGCCTATGGAGATTTAAAAAAATTGAATAATAATATCATTTTAATAACTAAAATAAATAAATTTTATTTGTACAAACTAATTTTAATTTTATAATACAAAAATCAATCATTTCAATTCCATTATCATAAATTTTGTTATTTTCATCAGAACTTGTTTTTAATTTTATTCATGTAAAATAAACTTCATCTTTGCCTAAGCAATTATCAACAGATCTTTAAAAATATTTTTTTGTCGGTAAATAAAATGTTTCAAGTTGAATGTTTTGTGAGAAATATTTAGTTTTTTCATTATTTCTGTTTACTGAATTAGTTTCTTAAAAACAAACATGGCATATATATATTCTGTTATTATCAACTTCAAAATGAACAAGTGAGAAGCCATCGAATTAAAGCGGTGTTTTAAAAACAAATAAAACGTTGGTCCAATAAAATAATTGAAATTGGCTTTATATGCCCAAACTTATTTTACGAAAATAAAAAGTAGTAAAATAGGTTCATATCTCATGAAATTTTGTAAAACTAAACAGTACTGAAAATAATATTTAATGAAAACAAAACATCTCAAAAATATATCTCACAATGACGTTTCATTATGTTATGTCATTACGTCTGTTATTAGGCAGCTCCCATTCACCTGCAGCCACCTGCAGTCACTTTTAGTCATATGTAGTTACATGCAGTTGCATGCAGTCACATGCAGTCATATTGAAGTGGTTTCACATTGTTCTTCTCAGCGAACACAACCAATGTTTTGGCCGGAATAAAATGTTAAAAATTTGAAGAAAAATTGAATTACTGATAAAATCTTTGTAAGGAAGAGATTTAAGATTTTATTATTTTGAAGATTTATTTTTGTTTAAATAAATTTTTATTTGAAGTTTAAAAAAGTGAAAAGTCAAAAACAGACCACAAATTGGATTTTTTATTATTTACTGATAAATGCAATTTATTTTATTATTTCACAAAAAACAATATATTTATTATAAGAAAGTAAGTTTGCTTTTATGAGTAATTGAGTTACTTAAGGTTTTATACGTTATAGTATTATTCTTGAAAATTAGTTGCTTGTCTGCTACTATATTTTTGAAAGTTTATTTTTTAAGTTTGAGCTTTCAAAGTTTGATCAATCTAACTTGTTTCAAAATTATGACAAGTAGTTTTAAATGTAAACAAGTATAGCTGATATAGCAAGACATATCTTAAAATTGCTATTTTACAAAAGAAGTATTGTTTGTTAGAAATATAGATGACTTGAATAGAATTAGCTGATCTTTATTTTAGTCTAATATAAGTAAATCATATCATAGGGCATAAATAAAATGTTATCAAAATGCATAGCACTCTAAAGCCTTAATATTTATTAACGTAAATACTAAAATGCAATAAAGTTATCATTTATCATTGAGAACAACCTTGTTTGAAATATCATTAACGAGGTAGTCATAACATAAAACATGATTCGACAATAGCACAAGTGAGGTAAGCTTTATGTTATTTTAATGTATTAATTTGTATACAATACGTGTTGAAAATTGTATAAAAGCGTATTGTATTGAACTCGTATACAAGTCGATACGTCAATGTCTTGTTTAAATGAAAGCAAACATTCCAGAAAATAAAGTTTTGTTGAGTTTGGTTTAATGAAAATAATAAAAATAATGAAAAAAGAAAAGTTGTTATCATTAAGAAACTTTTGAACTTTTGTCTTATCTAAATAAGAACAATTTTTAGTTATGAGAAAGTTTAATGGTCATAAGTTTCCAACAGATTAGTGAATTTAAAAACAAGAATGAATTAGTTCAACAATTTGTTTGCAAGTTTTTAAAAAAGGTTTTCTGTAATTAATTTTACTTCTGTCTTCTCCATTATATTTTTGACAACTTCCTTTACTTTTTTATATTATTGCTAGGTTTTTACTTTACGAATAATATTTTTATATCATATTAGTTTGTTTAATGTGTATATTATATTAGCAGTTGCTATTTTCATTTACATTTAATAACCTATTGGTTCTGAAAGGTAAATTATACTTGTTAATCAAATTCATAACTATTTGGGAACTACACAGTCACACATCACTCACCGTTTGATATCTTTTGTGGGAAATAATGTACCTCCACTCGGTGGCACCACGTGAAAGCGAACAACTCCGCCATGGCACTTCCTAAACAACACACCTTTCCCATACTAAGAAAAAAAACCCCAGCCAACAAGTGTTTCCACATTTTTAACAAAATCCCTCCGCCTCAGCCATCCCAATACATCTGCTTTCACAAACATATCTGCAATCACACAACAAAAATTAAAATGGCATACAAACAACATAACAGAACCATTCAGCACAAAAAGCAAAACAGAATCATTCAACGCAAATCGACAAAAATAAATCTCTCAGGAAGCACATTTCTGAGAAAAAGGTGTACACTGTACAACTACCCACACCGAGATGTAAACAACACCCATACTTCAACATATACCAACATATACATATACCAACATATACCAACGTCCAACATATACATATACCAACATATACCAACGTAGACTAAATGGGAAACCTAAACCTACTACTCTGCCCAGACGGTCGGCTACATACTAATCGTACTTGTTAAATATTTACAGTTTTTTTAATAATTACATATATATAATAATTACAACTATTTAATAATTACATTTATTTAATAATTACATATATTTAATAATTACATATATTTAATAATTACAGCTATTTAATTATTACATCTATTTAATAATTACATATATTTAATAATTACATATACTTAAAAATTACAGCTATTTAATAATTACAGCTATTTAATAATTACAGATATCTAATAATTACAGCTATTTAATAATTGCATATACTGTATTTAGTAATTACAGTTATTTAATAATTACATATGTTTAATAATTAAAGCTATTTAACAATTACAGATATTTAATAATTACAGATATTTAATAATTGTATATACATTCTACAGAACATCTTATACTGTACTTTCATGTTATCATTTTCCATAGCAGATGCAATGCTGTTCAATCACTCGCCTTTCAGACCTACGAAGCACCCGATAAAGTGGTTGGATATTTGAGGTCCATAGATTTCTTCACGAGAGAGGACGAAGCTGAGGCCACAAGTTGACAAGTTGTTATATTACTATTGAACCCATCAATGTATCAACATGTAGATAACTATTATTAAAAGTTATAGTTATTAACTCTGTATCAACATTGTTTCAATATAAAATTATTAATTATTATTAAACGTTATAGTTATCAACTCTGTATCAACATTGTTTCAGTGTAAAATTACTAAAGTGTTATAACAAACTAAAATTTAAAGTTTCTAAAGTTTATGTTAAATAACTATTCCACAACAACATTAATATTTTATTTTTATTTTCTGCTGACAAACCCCAGTTCACCTTTCAAGAAATTCAACGTGACAATAAACTTGTTTGCTCATTAGGATTATGCTTTTAAATTAATTTCAAAATATGATTATAAATGTAACTTCTACAATAAAAGAGAACATACTAAATATAACAAATAAATCTTGAATCGTATACAACTATACCTATCGTGCACAAACATTTTAATACCTTGTATTAAAGTCGTTCTTACAAATTTCCAAAGACAATCTATAACTCAAACTTTTAATTTAGGAAATGGACACTCAGTACCCCCACGAAACGACAAACCAAATACCTTGTTTACCAAATCGAGGGAGGTGGGATAGTTAACCTATTCTGCCAAATCATAACAAATAAACTTTTGTTGTGTTTGTTGAGGTAGAGAAAACTGAAGCAACCAAATCCAAGAAAAATTCTTGTTAACAATTGGTGTTGTGAATTGCAGAACAATGAAATGTTGAACACTCTATGAAGAAAACTTGTCAGGACAACTTTAATATTGAAACAATTGTTTAATTTAAAGTAAAGTTAAATAGAAAATAGTTTTATACAATATCACATAACAGTATACAATTTGTTATTATGTTACCTTAAATAATAATAGGTTATATGTTATATGATATTGCATTATACAGCAGTTTACAATATAACATTATACAACATTATATAATATAACATAATACTAAAGTAAATTATAGAGTTTATATAATTGACATAAAAAGACGAAAAATAATTCTGAATTTTTGATGCAAAAATGTTTATCCGCGAAATAATTTAGTTTGAGATTTTGACGTCTTTTTAAATTCGCGTAAAAATGTTGCAAATGATGTTGACACTTTTTGGTTAGTCAGAATGACAAATGAGAGTCTTTCTGACGTTATCGTTGTCATATTTATCTTGACTGAAGAAAATAATTGTAAGATGATCCGAGAGGTTTTACTCGTTACTTGTCTCAATTTTTAATGAGACTTGTTTTAATGCTAGAACTTATATTAGTTTTAATATGTATGTATATGTATATACACACACACATAAATATATATACTTACTGTATATATAGGTCTAATTTTCAGACTTCTAGAAATTGAATAGCAAAATGTTTACCAATTATTGTAGATTAACCCTTTCACGTTTACTGGGGTAACATGTTCCACTTATCATTGTAGGTTTCTATAGTAATTTAACATTCTCAGCACTGGTTAATTCTTCACAAAGGCCTAAGTAACATCAAAGTTTTTTTAAAGTCCCCTTAATTATATGGGATGGCTGTATCCCTTCAGAAGGCTACAAGGTTAAATTCAGACATACTTATATTTTTAAGTTTAGTTTTATCATGTGAAATGAAAAAAATAATTTTATGCATAATTCATTAACTTTAGGATGTATATAGTATGATCAAATAGTGCATTTGGTTGAAGCTATTGAAGTTATCACGTATTATCTGTCAATAACAATTTGGTGTGAAAGAGTTAGGGTAGAGAGTTTCTATAAAAAGTATGTTTACATTAAAGTATATACTCACTTTTTTCAATTGAAGTACTTCCGTATTTATTTCCAGTATAAGACCGGAAATAAAAATTCATAACTTCAAATTGGATGTAATTCTGTATTTCTGTGTTGTTTACAATTTATTCAAAACATAATAACTATATTAGTGTGTTTATCATTTTGTCTTTTCAATTTAACTTGTGTAAGAAAGAAATGTCTATCTTATTAATATAAAATAGTTATTTATTCACAATTTCATACAATTTAATAACGTAGCTACAATAAAATATTTTTTCCGTTGTGCCTGACAAAAACCATACGCACATTGAGTAAACTCATTTAGGTAATTTCCTTCTGTTCTCCCAACATACCGGAAAAATCGCTCCTTCTTAACCGAGTCAAAATACAGAAGACTTGTGTGATGAAACGTTAAGCGAGTGTCGGGGAGGGATGAGTATATAAAAATCGCTCCTTTTAACCGAGTCAAAATACAGAAGACTTGTGTGATGAAACGTTAAGCGAGTGTGGGGGAGGGATGAGTATATAAAAATCGCTGCATCATTGGGGTGGGTAGAGAAACCACCCAAGCAAACGTACGCATTGTATTTTAACACAAACACACACATACACACGCGCACACACGCACACGCACACACACACGCACACACACTTTCTGAACCTTAACGTTTCCAAAAGAACAATTAGTTACAAATAATAAGTTACGCAACTTGCT
>JARUHE010221981.1:0-13312 GCA_031471125.1 Archaeomysis grebnitzkii | reverse complement strand
CCGCTGTCAATATTTTGCCAACTGTACAAGCTACCTTAGCTATGTTAATGTCAGATATTTCAATATATTTTAATCTAAATAATCACCCATCATTAATCAAAACTTCACTGTTTGACAAGACACAAATTATCAATTTTGTTATTTCATATCAAAAAAATATTATTTAAAGATTTAAACATGACCTATGGCAACATAGCTAATTTTTTATTCACGAGTTTCACGTCCAAGCTCGAGCAACTCAACACTTCAAATGATTATCAAAGCCCACGTTTGGACAAAAATGATCGCTATAAATGGGGCCAGCCGGGCATGGATAGGCGATGCAACTAAATTGCCAATAACATCATAATCCAGTCAAGTGATTTCATTTAAAACATTTGTGCCAAATGTAAACTAATTTTTTTACTCACAGCACAATTATTCCAGAAAATAAATGTACAACTGAAAATTTTTAAAAGACATTTTCAACTTTGACCGGGCTAAAATATTTCTGCAAAAAAAAACTTTCAAACACCAACTAGCTAAAACTTGCTGTAATTTGTATAAAATTTTATTTTCATCACACATGAACAATCTTTTATGACTTTTAGTTAAAAATATTTACATTTTGTAAGAAAAAAGGTGTAATTCACCGAGTTAATAAAATATTAATGTAAGTAGCCGCATACAATGACATAATAGAAAGGAACAGTATTTATTTCTTCATCAATGCGATACGGCGTTCATACTTTTGGTGTTCTTTTAGCTTGATCACAGATCCGTTAGAATATTTTCTTTATTCGTCGTAAATCGTACTTTTCAACTTTTTTCCATTTAGTTACTTGAACAGATTTGTAAAATATATGCACATATCAACAATCTTATTATGTTTATGAAGTTTTTAATATAAACAAAAGTAAGCTATTTAAAGGTTAGTAAGTTTTAATATATTTATGCAGCTCACTCAAATTTTTGATGGAAAAGGTGGGAGTGCGAAAGTTGATAATCCTCTGGGACAATGTGGCAGCCTAAAGTTTTGGCCTGAGTATGGAAGATTCCAAAATCATATTTCCACATAGGAATTGAGTTTGGTAAAGGTAAGAGATTCCAAAAAATTGCCTACACAAATAAAATTATTACCAAATTATTTTTTTTTAAATCCTTTTTTATGGTTCGCCTAGAAAATTGAAAAAACAAAATTGTTATTTCACGCCATTACTATTGCACAGGGCGCTAATTCGGCTGAACAAAATTTATTTTTTGACATCGCTCATCAGCTCAGATCTTTTGAAAACGCCCTAAAGTTTGATATTTATTTTTTTGATAAACATATACTGGACATACATTTACTATCTATTTTACATGTGAATTTGTGAAATAGTATTTAATTAGGTAAATTTTCAGTTTCATTGTACCATGCTGTATTACTATTAGGCACTATATGAAATGAACTAAACTAAACTAACTTAACATAACCATGCCTAGCTACAAATTAGTTGAACAAAACACTAATTATTAAACAAATAATGTCTAGAAAAAATACTATAAAATAACCATCACCAATAAGAATTAGCAGACGACAGTCAGACTCAGACGTAAGATTCAAATTTCTAATATATTAAAGATTATGTTTACTATAATATTTATTTTTCCAAATTCCCTGCAGGAGTTACCCATATTTCAATGCATTAAAGCTTTTTATAAAGCCATTTGCCATAACACTGTCCGTCCCAAACAGTTCTGAAATGATATATGCCCTAATCACTTTAAATTTGCACTTTTTTGGCACACCTGTCACTTAATAACTTTTTGGTTTTAACTAGTTAGACTAGATTTGACTGTTTGACCCATTTGATTATTAAGAATATTTCATAAGCAAGCTTCATTGTCTTTCAAAAAGCATATTTAACTTTAAAACAACACTGTTTACTCAGTATTTACCTACAAAGTTACTTTTATAATTCACTAGCTACTGATCACAGCGAACAATTATGACTACAGTCGCCGATGGTATAAACAAATCGAGCAACATTCAATGTTAATTTCAATGGAGAGATTAAAATTTAAATATTTAATCTCTACTTTCTAGTTCAGTACAAACTAAAGCTATATGAGCCATGTTTTGTGATAAATATAATCGCCCAAGATATTGCCTGAGAGCGTTTTGGATTATATTTTCCAAATTACATAACTATTCATGGATCAGTTATGATTATTAAAAAGATAATTAATAAGCCTTATTTTGAGTATGATTTTAATTTAAAACTATTCCGAAAATCCAATTTAAATAGAGTTTTAAAATTTTAAATATAATCGCTCTGTATAATTGCCAAAGAAGTACGGGCATTTATTTTTTATATAGATTATGTACTAAGAAATTTAAAATTGCATGTTCAAATCACTAGATCTGAAACATTATTTATTTTTATAACACCGTAATTAAAAAAATTCTTAGAACAGCTTTCTTATGAGCATTTATTTATAAATACTTTAATCTTTATGCTTTTTGATTGAAATGTTTGACAGAATTAGGCTTACTGCTACAAAATTATGAAAATTAAATGTCTCCTCTATTTCAAATTAAAAAATACATTTGCAGATAAAGAAATATTTCGTGATTGGTTGAATTTAATTACACTGGACTGTGTTTAATAACTTTTTTCAGAGGTTTAATGATTCTCAGTTGATCTTATATTCATTTTTCATACTGAATTCAGAAGTGAAGCTGGTTTTGTTCAATCAGATCAGGATTTTTTGCCATTTCAGTTTTAAGAAAACAAATAATAACCAAATATCATTAATATTTATGTTTTTGAGATACCACATACAAAAATGGCGAATGTTTAAGCTATACCTAAAATTGGACACAACTAGAGTTTATATCAATTTTAAGATGATAAATGAAAGAAGGGATAAAATGAATGTGGCAAAAATGGCTTTCACACAGATTTTCGTCTGGACACCTGGAACATCCTTTTTCAGGCACCAGTAGTAGTCTGCAAGCATATACACATTCCAGCTACTACTAGTACCTCTCTCCCATCACTCAAACATCCTGGTGAAAGCTCTCTCCTTGCTCTTTGCTGAAATCACCACATTTTTCCGAAAAATAGTCTAGATGCGAACTGAGGAAATGCATTTTTATAGACATACGTGCACCTAGAGCTTGGTAGTTCTTCAGGAGATCATTGATAACACGTTTGTAGTCTGGCCATTCGGTGGTTGCCTAGAAAGTTTGTAACAATGGATTTAAATGAACGCCAAGCTTTCCTCTCACAGCCCTTCTTCGCAAGTTTTGCAGCATATGTGTGGAGCAAAGGCTTTGTCCTGGTTGCCAAGTTTAACTCCAAGTAAGTGTGGTAGTTTTTGTTCACAAAACTTGTAATGTTACCCTTCCGGTTCATAATAGTCACTTTACCACATATATGAAGGAGCTTGTTTGGGTCATTTCTGCACTTTCAGTTCATGATTAGACACTGGACTTGTGTAGGCTGTAGTATGTGTGGCTTAGGTAACTTTTTCTTCTTTTTTGTTTGAGACCCAGTTGAAGAATGGGTATATTGTTCTTCAAAAATCAAGCCTTGAGTGAGGGAACATAATTGTACATTCAAAGTCATGTCACAAATATTTATATTTAGTATAGTGTGTTTGAAATTCCTTAAAAAATTATGCATGTTACTAAGTCTGGTTACAATATAGGGTAGCTATAGGCTAAGATTGCAGTATCTAACTAGTTTAATGGTGATTGAAACTGACTAACTTCTGGTCCACCACTGGTTATGATGTTGAATCAATGTGGTGTAAGGTTGGCCGAAAATAGGCCAACACTTTTTGCAATGTGGCTCCAAATTGGCAGAAGGTAGGCCCAACACTGTTTGCAATTTGATACTGGTTTCAATATGGCTAAGCTGGTATCAGTATGGCTCAAAACCAGTTAATATGATTGAAAAATTACCAAGCTTTGGTTCTATTCCGGCAAACATAGCAACAGTATGACTGAAGAATGGGAAATAGATACGACCCATATTTGGTCCGTTGTGCAAATATAGGACGGATCGGATCTGGCAACAGGAATTGAGCCATAGTTGGAACACACAATTGTGTGAAGACTGGCATATATATCTGGGCCGAATATGGCTCAGTTCCTTTTGCCGGATGCGACGGTTAGCCATATTTCCCAGAAATAGAATGGATCCGGCCCAGTATATACATGCTGTCTTAGGCAAAAGTGGTGGCTAAGACTCTTAAGATGGTGGGAAATAAATAGTGCTCAAGACTTTTAACGGTGGTAGAAATGGTAGATTGTAACTAAATATTTCTTAAAGATAAATGCATGATGGAGCCAGACCTGTTTGACTTAAATAATCATTAGCCCATGGTAAAAAAATATACTTTTTCGTAGATGTGTTACCTGGGATACATATGCATTTTTCCTTTCTTTTGGGATATAACAGACAGAGGAAAATTTAAACAGTGTCTGACGTATTGGAATTGATTGTTACAGGCAGCATCTATTTTTATTCTGTTTTATATGCAATGGGCAAGCTTTAGAAGATTATAGAATTCAATCAGATGTATTGGAAGAATATTTTACACTTTTTTGTATTTTCTGTTCAGGAAAAACAACAATAAGCAAAATAAAAATAAGGGTAGTCTGACGTATTTCGAGAATTGTCAAGTGCGTCATTATTTTATTTTGCCCATAACCATAGACAGTGGGAAAGCTTTATAAGGTTAAAGAAATAAATCAATTGTATTTAACTACATCATTCATGAACTGTTTTTTGTTTTGAACACCAGGTGGTTGTTTTCCATAGAGCTGTTGGGGATCCTGGCTAAAAAAAATGTTCAATTTTAAACTCCTGAATGTTTTTACCAGATATTGGCTGAAGATGCTGCAGAGAGTAACAAAAGAACTTGCCACGACTTTCCTATAAAATTTGGTCTCCGATTTTGGTTATCATCCCAGACAACAAGGCGGATCCGTTTGCCAGGGCTCCGGTACGTCAGACCAAAAATGGATCCGTTTGCCAGGGCTCCGGTACGTCAGACCAAAAATGGATCCGTTTGCCAGGGCTCCTGCACGCCGGAGTGAAAACAGGTCCGGGTCAGATGAAGTTGCTATCTGGGATAATTGCAAAACAAAAATAAGTATATTGGTCAATTACTCACTTTAAAAAATTCTAAGTCTAAAATTACAACTAATTATACAAATCCAGTGAAAAGAAGTTTGGAGTCGTATCTACTAGGATAGATTCTTCTCAGAGACGCTTATTTGGAAGACTTCATACGTCAAGGCAGTCTGAAATGAAAACGTAAATTGGTTTAAGAAAGAATAGGGATTTAATTTTGTGATAATTAAATGGGAATACATTAGTTCAATATATAAATTTTTTTTGATAAGTAATTAATCAAACAGCATAGTATCGGCTATTTTCTGACAAAGATAGCATTCGATAGGCTTTTTTCCCTGCAGAATTACTCCACCAGAAATTACCACCAAACATTATTTGGTTACCTTTAAAACTTAACAGAGTTAATTTTATATCTTATTTTAATAAATAAATATACATTTATCGTACTGCTACCTACATTTTAACGAAGTTTTCAATTTTAGGGGGTTTAAGGGGTTTAAACAATAAAAAAAATGGTTTTGGCGGTAATTTCTGGTGTGGTAATTCTGGCGTAACTCTGAAGAACTCTGCAGAGAAAAATCCTATCAAACACTACCAAATACTAATAAAACATGTAGTGCAATCGACATAGCTTCAGCTGATCCTCAAAAGGAGATCAAGACGAAGAAAAACATATACAAATCAAATCTTTTATTTATTTTCGAGCATAACAGGAGAAGTAAAAATATCATAATTTGTTTTCTATATTGGTTTAACGGTGTTGGTAACTTGGTGTTCTACAAATTTTCAAATTTAAATATTTAATCTAATTATACTCAGTGATCTTAATTTCAACACTATTTATAGACATTCCTATGATGGGTGCAAAAAAATATTTTTCCATAAATTTAGGTTAAAAGAGGATGGAAAAAATCTTGGAAGGACAAAAACCCTGGTTCTTAGCACCATATTCTTAGGTATACCTCATTTATATCATTAAAATTCGGAATATTTGACATTTAATAAAATCTTACTAATTTAAAATAAATAAAGTAAGGCACAAGAGTTCAAGTTTGTACTTGATTTGCAAAAGAATTATATTTCTACAGTTTTATATGAAACTAGGCCTACTAATTAGATTTCAATAATGTTAACTAATTAAACTCTAAGGAAACCGCACGTATGAATTCCCATATAAAATTGCTGTAGTTAGTATTAATAAAAACGCCCAACAACCCATTTTTGCTTGAATTAGCACCCTGTTCTTGCATTAGTTTTATGATTCGATATTAGACTACGTTAGGCTTACTCTATATCTTTCGAGTTATTGCATTTAGAGATATAGTTATGTTTAAATATTTTAATAATTAGATACTTTAATAATCACATGTTACATTTTTTTATTTTTACATAAAATGTTAAGTAAACTTGATGCAAAAATTTAAGGCTCACCTAAAAAAAGAAAGAAGCGAAACTGTAATTTCATGCTTCACAACATAGGCTACATTGTTTGGTTCGTCTTTGCACTAATTGTTATGATTAGCTGTTTCATTATATTTTTTGAATTATTAAATTTATATTTAAATATTTTAATGCTAGGTTAGGTCAAGTCTCTATCTTTATTTTACACAAATCTAGAGACATTCAAAAATTGTATTTTTCACGTAGATATATATATGTCTAGGAGGTAATGGGTTAAGTATAAAAATCGAACATTTTGGTAAAAAAAAAATTTTCTTGGTGCATTTTTTGTTGTGCTTTATATTTACCATATTAGCTTATTACTTATTTAAAAAATTGTTAAAAGCAATAGCAAAAAATGTTCTTCAAAGTTCAAGAGTAATACAAAATGTTCTCGGAAAATTTCTGAAGACTCTCTTTACACACTGACTTCAGTTCATCACTGACAGTGGATTCGATAAATCTTGCCAACGGTTACAAAATTTTACAATTTTTCAATAGTTTTCTTGCGGAGAATTTTACATGTGAAACTTTATGACCGCTACTCTTTTTTTTACAGTGTAAAACGGAAAAAAGTGAAAATTGAACACAACTGGTACGTCGCGTTGCACACTGTACGAAAACTACAGTATTTAAGGAAAGGCTAGCATTATTGTGACTCACCAAAAAAATAACATGACTTTGCTCCTCAATTATTAGAACCAATACACCAATTAAAATCAGTACAACTGGTAATTGAAATGCCAGTGGTAAGCTTCAATTACAGGTTATAAATTCATTTGTATTGTTTTATTTTAATAATTTTTGTCAGGGATGATCATATTCACCTTGTATTTTACTACTTTGCAACTATTTGCCAAGTATTTTTGAAAATAAATGCCTATGTAAAGGTACCAGTTCCATTCAACTTTGACCAGAAAAAAACTTCAGTTACGATAATTAAATCTAGCAACACATAAAAAAAAGTACTAACAATTTAGGGTAATTTGTTAAGTTTTTAGTTCACTAATGACAAGATTACTAAATGTCGATCAACTAGCAATTTTTAATCAAAAACTAAGTGTTTTCATTAATTATAATGTATTAATATTGAAACAGTGATACAACTTTGATTGAAATTTTTTTATTGCATCATTAAAACATGTGGTTGAAAACATGTCTGGAGTTTAATTACATCACTTAATGACATGACTACTGACTATGCCCAATAGTGAAATAATTGTTAAAATAACATTACAGGCTAACAAGTCTTAAATAGGCCTGTACTAGCTTATTTTATCATTTCACAATTTCACAAAACTATTTTTGTTTAATTGTGTACACTTCTATCAATAAAAAAGGGTACAGTTTACAGGCTTTACAAACATTTTCATAAATAAAAATAATATGGATGTCCTGAATATTCATAAAGATGTTTTAAATGTTATATCAATGCACCTGTTATAACAGTCACTTTTTGGCACAACTGGATTATTATTGGTGATAAACCTGTTACATATTTCATATACTGAAATAAGCACCTTTAGCATATATAACATTATATTTAATTTAATTTTTTGTTCAACTTACTTAAATTTTATTTGTCATTTAATCAAGTAACTTTATTATTTATTCAATATGTCAATAAAAACACTGTTGCGGCATTAATTATAATAGTGTAAAATAAAACGTCATTCAAAACAAAGAAAAGTTAAAAGATATCACATTAATTACACGGCATTCGAATACTCAAGAGTATTGAAGCACTGCATGGTCATGCGTGAACTGTATTACTTTATCAAAATTGGTTTTTCAGAATTGCATCCTCAAAAATATTATTTTAACAAATTGTTTTCTCCAAAATATAATTTTAGCAAATTGTTTTCTCCAAATTATCATTTTAGCGAATTGATTTCTTCGAAGTATCATTTTAGCGAATATTTTTACAAATGCAATTTCGTTAAAATGATATTTTGACAAATTGATATTTCGCAGAAAACAATTCGCTAAAATTATATTTATGAGTGACATTTCTGAAGTTTCACTTTCTGGAAAAAAACATTTCCCTAGATTCAATTCGCTAAAATGACATTTCGGAGGAATCAATTTCGACAAAGTGATAATAATAATAATAATAATTACCGCTTTCATATAGCGCCGACACTATTTAATAATCTTCAGCGCACATATTTAGGCCTTATTACTATTACCCACATCAAAGGATGTGTACCATAAGGGTATGCAGCCGAAATAGCGCACTTCCTTCAAGGCAGAGTAAGCAAAGTATATGAGATTTTAACCCTTTACCGCCTGGGTGTACTTCAAAGTCTCTTTTTAAATAAACACGTGTATAGCATTAATTAATTATTTTTTTATGAATTACTAGTGTTATTATTTCTAGTCACTCACCCAAATGTACAGTCAAAGTCATGGTACATAAATATGCCATGTGACCAAGTGGATCTCACAGTCTTGTTATTTTTTTTCTTATTAAAAATTGTTTTTTTAAATTTATTAGATACAATTCTGACGGTTAACATGTGGCTTGTTTCAGCCACACGGAAGAAGCAATCATATCCCCACCCTTTAGTGGAACCAACATTAGGATTGATCTCAACCGACATATTTTAAATTAATTCACTTTTTTTAATTTAATTGTCTTTTTCTGTGTTTTATTTTTTTTTCATTTCAAAATGTATCACATTGAAATCGTATCGCAACGAGTTAAAAAAAGATCGTCTGAATTTTTAATAAATTTCTGGATTTACCTTTTATGGGAAATCGACTTTCCAGAAATCAGGGATCTGCTATTTTTATTTCACTTTTTCCATAAACATTCATGATTAAAAATGGACAGTATATATTTTTTAATGAATGGTTTATTGTTTAAGATTAAACATTTTTTCACTGGTAGGCTATATGAACAAAAATCTTACTTTTTATAGATATTTATAAACACGGTGTTGAAAATTAGTTTTTTTCTCAAAAAAATAAACTAAATTCAAGATAATTTTTAGCTAGCTTCGTTGCAAAAAAAATTAGGATAAAAATTCATTTTATCTGAAAATTAAATCTATCAGTCTTTCTAAAAGCTTGTATGTAGGCGTATTAATCTTATTTGGGATTTACAAACTATTTTTTTGTAAATGTTTTAAATAAACATGAACCATCACACAACTCAACACAAACTGTATGTCAGCGGCGCCGTATCATACAATTACAAATAGCGGACGGGAAAATGTTGTTAAACAGCGATTTCGATTTACAATGGATAAACACTTATGCAACTACTATAATATTGCATCGTTTTAAAAAAATTGTCTAGAAATTGATATATTTCACTATATTGCAACTTTTTGAAAAATATTTTTTTGAAACAAACCTCTATTAGTCCTATATTATTGTCATCTTTCATACGACTGGCCAAAATTGAACGGCCTTAAGTCTAGTAAAATTTTTCCTTGCCATTTAAAACCTTATTTGAATTTTATAAAATCATTTCTTTGTAAATGTTCCAGATACATATAATTTGTAATTCAAGATAACTGCTTTTTTTATAAATACATTAGGTAAATGTATTTGTTATCAAAATATGTTGCTAAATAACCAGTATCGTATCATGCCCGATCTACGCTGTAGGGTGACATTTATTATTTTATTGTTTAAAGTTCTCATTTATTATTTGGCATTAAATGTTGAAACAAAAACAATTATTTAACAACGTGGTTTTTAATCCGCCACGATACAATTTGAATTAAAAAAAAATTAAATTTTTAAAAAGTTGGTTGAGATCAGGCCTATATAATGTATTATTATTCACATATATGTAAATATATGATTTTATAAGATAATATAAGATACAAAGAGATTGAAATGGATGGGAGACATTCCTATATTCTACTACATCATACAACAAATCTAAGCAATGCAACTCTTATATATGATGTAAGAAGAGCTAACAGCGAAGTTCGTGTTATTATTTCATAAGGAATTAGAGATGGCTCAAGCGTTAAAAAAGACAAGGAAGGAAAAGAAACGGTTTTGTCAAAGCTTTTAAGAAATATGTTTGTTTTAATAATTAAACGTTTCTAACTTTATTATTTTCTAGTTCTGACCATACTAATTTATAATAGGCCTATAATGTCAAAGTATGTTCCAGTGAAGAAAAAGAAGTATAAACTTGTATATGTCTTATCTTCTAATCGACCATGAAAAGAAAATAGCAAAGCTCACTTAAGAAACAATTATAAAAAACATTTAAATATTTTATTTCCAATAAAGAAACTTTTAATTAAATATAAGATTTGAAACAAATTTAAGTAATTTAATAAAATAATTTTGCGAGATTAAAGTCAGATTTAATGTCTTAAAGGTTCATTGGAAGCAAATGGGCGAATCACATTTCTGGATTATCACTTTGGGAAAAAGATTTTTTATCCTAATGGTTAATAACAGCCACATTTTCACCTTAATTACTGCATTATTAATAATTATTTTGGTATTATTGTTATTCTTCTAAAATTATCACTTTAGTATTATTATAACAATATTAGTATCACTATCATCATTTTGTTTTTTTTTCATCGAGATTAGTCCATCATACCACGCAGGGGTTTTCTAACGTCTCCCCTCCCCCCTCAAAATAATTACAGTATTGTGTTTGCCGATCCTTATGTTGATGGTTTTTCTTGATGATGTTTTTTTATTTGTGCTGTTGTTATTGCTATTGGTGCGTTACTGTTGCTGTTGCGTTTGCTGTTGTTGGCATTGTTGTTGTTATTATTTTTGTTATTGTAATTAGTGTTGCTGTTCTTGTTTTTCTACTACTGCTATTGTTGTTGTTGTTGTTGTTGTTCTTTCTCTGCTTGTTGCTATTTCTGTTGTTGTTTGTGTGTGTGTTGTTGTTATTACTATTGTGGTTTTTATTGTTATTGTTTTTTATCTTATTGGTGTACTTGTCGTTGTGCTTGTTGTTATTCTTATTGTTGTTGGCATGTTGTTTTTGTTATTGTTCTTATTTGTATTGTCGTTGTTACTGTTTGTGTGGTTGTTTTACTAACTGTATTTACTAGCGTAGAGTATGCAAGCGTACAGTGTTGAAACATTGGGTTGATTAATATAAAATATAAAAAACATAAATAAGAAAAATAAAATATTTCAATTTTGTTTTTAAGATTAATTGAATAATTCCTCAGCTGATGACGAGTCTTTTCATTTGAGCGATTATACATATAAAGACATATGAAGAAAATAATATTAATCAAATTAATTAATAATAATAATAATAATAACCAAATTAAACTGCACCAAATACATAATTAATTAATAATAATAACAACCAATAACAATAATAATATTAATGATAATACTAATAATAATAATAAACAAATTTATTGAAACCATACATATAATTAATTATTATTTTTATGAACCTCATTAAATATATAATTAACGTAATTATATTCGTACTTCAAAGTACTTTCTCATTTTTGACAGATAAAATATTTACAGACGTTAGTTTTTGGATAGAAACATAAATCATATTAATTATGATTTTTCAATTGGATAAATAAACATAAATATATTTTTCATTCGTAATTGGATGTACTCTTATATTATGTTGAATAAATCATTGTGTGTAGTATAATTACATCTATATTACTTTTTCTAAAATATTTCCTGTTTTTCAAAAGGTAACTTGAGACTGACTGACGACGGTTGAGACGTTAAGTATGAATAACCTCGCGAGTTTAATTTTTACCCTAAGCTCCGAAGAGAAACATTCCTTCAGACGCCAGGAGAAAATAAAAAGTAATATTGCGCTATGCAATTATGCTATAATTTCTTACACAACTTGCATCAAAGAAGAAAAATAGATATATATATACATTTTTGTAAAGGTTGACAGTATATTTTCTTTAATGCAAAAGTCATTGAAAACTTTGGCACATTTGGCCACTAGTAATTTTTTAGCTTTATTTTAATGCGTCTTGAATTTAGATTTTAATTCATCAGGAACTTTTCCTAGTAGTGCTCCGATGGTCATGGAAACTAATTTATTATACACTTTGTTCAAATTTTATCAATATTCATTCTGAAAATAATTATTTAGTTTAATATTTTACTAATAACGGTTTTCCATCGCATGAAATATTTTATCAAATTAAGAATTTTTTAAACCGAAAATATATTGATACAGTGAATAGAAAGAATTGTAGGTTTCATTTCCTTTCTATGGTTCTTTATCGAATGATCTAAAAGTTTAACTCTAGAAATTGATGTCGCAATATTTCCCACAGTTAAAATTGAAGCTTGCCTTCAAAAACAGTTTTCACTCGGTTCTTTTTTTAAACACAAATACAGGAGGCCACCACTTTTGTGCTCGGGAATCATTTATTCTTACCAATGCCTGTTCTGCAACGAACAGTATGTCGAGAGTTCGAAAAGACAACTTCGATGTAGGATTTCTGAGCATGAAGGTGTGTCGGTACGCACAGGTCACCCCATTAACAGTCCAATACACTCTTCCATACGCGATCACGCTATATCGCATAATCATAATATAAAGGTGAACAATTTTAAAATTGTTGACCGTTCAACAAATTTAACTCAATTACGACTATTAGAAACACTTTACATTTTGGAAATAAAACCAAAAGTGAATAGAGACTTACCAGTGAGCTTGTCCATCGTTCACTAACTGATGTTTGTGAATGATGAATTGATTGATTGCTGGGTCTGTGTAATTTATATTTTATGGAAATGTAAATTGTATTTTA
>JARUHE010221980.1:0-22266 GCA_031471125.1 Archaeomysis grebnitzkii | reverse complement strand
GGCAAGTTACTCAGTGATGGTCATGTGCCCGGGCCCCGGGGCCATGTGCTGCAGTGTTAGCCTACGTGGCCTTTAGAATGCCCTTTATCTGTTCCCAGAATGACGGCTGAGCGTTTTGTGATTCTGCCAGAATCACAAGCGCCCAGCCGTGATCCTGTTTCCTGGAAATCATTCTACGATGGCTTACTGGTGCCATGTTATGTAAAATATTAACAAGCAAAAAAATGTAACAATAATATTGTATTTACCCAAAAAGAGCCAAAACAATATTGCAGGTCTATATTGGACTTTATTTGAATATTACCAGTTTAACTTTATTGTTATGAGCATGATCTTTAATATTAATTTTCTGATACTAATGTCTGTCTTACATTTAAAAAAATCGGAGGCCCCTTTAATTGTGAGGCCCTAAGCTGTAGCTTAGTCAGCTTATGCCTAAGTCCGGCACTGTACACCACTCAATGTTATAAGTTTTGACCCATACAAGCAACCTTAAGAAGTCCTTCAAGACATTTCCCGTAAAAAGCAATTTAAATCTTATGTTTTTGTAAGCCTATAAATCAATAACAAGACAATATTTTGTAATACAATATAATTAATACTGTAAATCAAACGTTTATTCGTGATTATATATAAGTTTTATACAATACATAACATATAAAGTATAGGTATGAAATGATTTAACATAAGAAAACATTCTTCCAAGAAAAAAATACATTGAAATCATATAGATAAATATTTCCAGTCCACATATATTGAAGTTTCTGGCATCTTTTTGGCCGAAGTATACTTGGTTAGAACACATCCAATTAAGGAACAACCCGACCAAGTATTATAATTTCTTATATAATTTTCTTCAAAATGTTACACCAGCTTATCGGATTCAAATGAGGTTGTACAGCAAAACAACTTTTGAGATGCCGAAGTTGAGATTTCATCCGCTTAAACATTGAACTAAATTCTTCTTTCAGGAGCTGTGACCTCACAGACGAGTCAGATGTGGAGGAAGGATCGCACTTGTCTTTAGACAATCTGGGATTCCCCGGAAACCCCGTCATAGATCATCAAAAAGACCCTTTGCCGCCATTGTTTAAGGTAATCTAGAATTTTCTTTTAAGGTTCTTGTCAGGTCCTTCTGTAATGGAATGTCATCTCTACTTAAACATTACTTTCGGCCTTTGTCACCTTTCTCATATACCTTTATTCTACTTCCATCTTAACATTATCTTAACAACAACAACAACATATTGCTAGAGTATAATATTTAATATGTTTATACACATATCTTGTTTTGCAGTTTCCAAGTACAATGTATCTTATGTTGTTTATGCGACTACCCAGCCATAATAATAATAAGATAATTATCTCAGCGTTATGTGAGATTTCCATTGATGTATCTTTCAGTATATGTTTTGACAAAGATATTAATCAGCAATTATCATTGGATTTTAAATATAACTATACATAATAATATGAAAATAAGAATAATGATTTTTTATTTTTATTTTTTAGAAATGTATATAACATATCTGTAATATATACAAAAATAGCCCCTCCAAATTTTTTTTAATTGGATGTTTTACATGTTTAAACTAATGGTAATGCTACACACACATACTGTGGAGATAAAAATATAATTGTGTATGTTGAGGAGACCATTTTCTGACAGTTATGTTACGTTATTGTCTCGTTCAAGGTGTTCAATACTTTTTCAGTTTTTTATGTTTTCAACTTATTTTCTTTTCTCACATCATTACATAATTTAACAAATATGCAAAAATGCAACCTGATAAATAACTTAAAATATAATCACTAATTAATTCCAGGCAATAAATGAAAACGCAGAAAACGATGTCATTGCAATGCTAGAAAAGGACAAACATCTTGCAAATAAAGAAATCTTTCATGGCCAACCGGCTCTACATTTTGCTTGCATCAAAAAAAATATTAAGGCTCTTCAACTCTTACTCAAGTATGGCGCTAATGTGAGTAGAAATAAAACTGTTAATACTCCTTAAATATTTGTTCTATACTTTATAATTACGTTATTTTTGTCACCAAAGAGAAACTGTTTATGTTAATTGTAATGTATGTAATTATAGTAATTGACTTAATTGTGATTTTATTTATGAAATAAAAAACACTATTTTGTGTTTCAGGTTGGTGAATTAGACTCTAATGGCAACACCGCGTTGTATGTCGCAACCGTCCACCAAACGTGGGCCGAGGGTGTTGACATTCTACTTCAAAGTCACGGAAAAGAAAAAAGTCAGCTAATAAATGGCGACGGACTAAAAAATAGTTTACTCCATTCACTTTTGCAATCGCAAAGAAAAAGGTGCTCTGAAGAAACTGCAATTGAATGTACACAAATTCTAATTAATTACGGCTTGAACATCAATAACATAAACTACGAGAAGGAGTCTTTAGTTTTCTGTGCCGCCTTAGCAGACTATCCAGCATTGGTGAAATTTTTAACTGATTTAGAAGCCGATTTGAGTCTAACGACAAACAAAGAAAGAAATATCATCCATGCAGCTGCCTTGTCCGGCTCACACAAGACACTGGAAGTTATTTTTTCTTCAGGGCTCTTGAGACTATCACCAATGAAGGAAGATGTCAATGGTGATACACCATTCCATATTGCTACAAGGAAAAATTGCCACCAATGTTGTTTTGTTTTGTTGAAGAATGGTGACCATTTGATGAATAAAGATAGTAAAGGTAAATTAAGGTGTGAGTTGTTGGACGATATGAAATCTTCAAATGTTTTGTTTACAAAGTTATTTGATGCAGGTATTGAACCATCCTCTTTTGACATTCACGATCCAAACCTGAAGATAAAGTTCGATTACAGATGTTTTATTCAGAAGCAAGACAACATTCAATGCTCACCGATCCAACATTTGCTAAACAATGCAGACAAATCAATTTTGGAACATCCTTTTATGGAGAACTTTTTATCTTTTAAGTGGAATTGTATAAAACCCGCTTTTTACTCGAAGCTAACAGTTTATTTCATTTTTCTAATTATTCATTCGTGGTATATAATTCAAACATATGGAAGTTTTCCTGCAAAGTGGTCCAAAACAGCATCTGTTTTACATTATTATCAATCTTCTTATGTTTTTCTGTTTTTGGCTTTAATTATACCTGAATTGTTGTTTATGGTTTTTAACTTTAAGCTCTATTTTAAACGACAAGGATATATAATCAAAGTATTAAGTGTTACTAAAACACTTTCTTTGCTTTCTGCAGCCTTTATAATATTTTCTCCGAGTATTTTACGTAATGAACATATACCTCAATATGTTCAAACACAAGGTACAGAAAAAGTTTTGTCTTTTCCTATTGAATATTACCCAAAAGGTTTGGTTTTGGAAAACAGTTTTAACAAACCGCAATTAGTTGAAAACAAGCTTAATGGCGAGACAGTTATTTTCGCCGATGACTTTGAGAAGAGAGACCAAAATCGTATTTATTTCCCAAGCGAAATAAAAGAGCGCAAGGCTTCGTTCAAAAGAATTAATGCCCCGAGTGGAAGGATGGACGACCAGTCAAAAGTGTTCACCATATCAGGAAGGTTTGGAGTGTCTGTCATCCAAGGGGACGAACTTGGCGGCGGAAGCTTAGACGACACGGACAACGTCACATGGAACACCTTTGTGCCAGTCGAGACGTACATGGCCGCGATTTCTGGTTTTCTTAGTTGGGTCGAGTTTTTGATGCTGTTGTCCAGAGTGCCTTCGTTTGGGGCATATGTTTTGATGTATGCACACGTTGCTGTTTTGTTGGGAAAGTTCTTTTTTGTTTTTATCAGCCTTCTTATAGGCTTTTCTATCAGTTTCCATGTACTTTTCAAAAATCTGGATGGTTTTAAAACAATTCAGGATAGTTTTGTAAAGACATTAGTTATGATGACTGGGGAGATAGACTATGGTGATGTCTTAGACAATCCAATGCCGTTTGCTAGCAAATGTTTCATCATTTTGTTTATCTTCATGGTGACAGTACTATTAATGAATCTCTTGATTGGCTTAACTATAAGTGATATACCCCAGCTAAGACAACAAGGAACATATATGAGGTTAACCAAACAAGCTTCTTTTCTTGCCTCATATGAAAATTTCTTAAAGTTTATAAGAAAAATAAGATGTTTACCAATTTACTTTGTTTTACTAAAATTTAGAATTGGCAAGTTCGACATTCCCAAGACTATGGTTATTTACCCCAATAGAGAAAAAAAACTAAGCATAAAAAAACACATTTTCAAAAAAATAAAACCGCTCAATTATTATAAAAATACAGAAATTGACTTTTCGAATTATACTGACTTTGATCCCTCGTCTAAGAAACTAAATGATATTGAGATGCAAATGCAAGTTCTTAACCATCGAATGGACGAGGCCATGGAAGCATTAAACAAGATTGCTTCCATTGTAACAAATAATGCATTGAAAAATCCTGAATGGTGACTTTTATACACATGTTTCTACATGAATTCTACATGAACTTTATAAACTTATAAAAATGTTACTTGTTTCAATGAAAGTTATTTCTTATTAAACTGTGTTTGAAAAACCAGCTTCTATACGTGACCCCTGATTGGTGTTGTTGTTGTTGTTGGGACGGTGAATGATTTGTGTACACTACTAAAATTTTGGATTTTTTAAAATAATGAAAAATATTAATTTTACAGAAACGTTTGTTTAAATGAAAATGAAGAACAACATTCTACACTGGTATCACTAAATGTTTGTTTTCTCAAATCAATATTTACTTATTAAAACAAAAATTTTAGTAAAAAGCTTAAAATTTTTGGTTAACACAGATTTTTATTAGAAGGTTTAGAGAAAAGTGTATTTAAAACAAATGAAATAACAGAAGATTCTAAGGTAGAATGCCTGAGAGGACATTTTTGCCTAAAACTTAAACTTTTTTATTTAAATAATACACATTTTAGGAGTTTTAGGCCTAGCCAATTTATCATCAAATTCATGATTAACCAATTTTTTTTTAAGGTTTAGAGATATTTTTATAATAAGCAAATAAAAGAAAAGGATTAGTGCAATAATATAAAGAATTTTATTTAAAAATAAAACAATTTAAAAATATTTTTTAACATACAAACACACCTTTTAATGCGTAGCATTTACTCATACTTGTTTTATAATGTAAATTATTTTAAAAAAAATTGATCGATAAAATAGAAAACTTTCTATAACACATTCTATCATTTGTAAGCTTATGTGCTTGTTTTAATATGTATTTTGATTAACAAATTTAATCAAGTATCATCTTTTTTATAGTGCTCAATTGAGATAACTCCAACCGGTGGGGTATACAAAAACACCGGGTTCGGGTACATTTTTTTAAGATTTACGAGAAAAAGTATCTGCTCTCTTGTACCTACATTTTTTAGAAAACACATTTGTGAGGTGCAGGATGTCTACATTTTTTGAAGTAACCAAAAACCTTTGTTTTTCAAACTGTTATTACCCTACTGTGGATTTGTATTGTGTTTGTAAACTGTTCTGATGAACTATTCTTTCACATAATCTCGCATTTAAGTAAAAAGAGTTTGTTTTTAAAACATTTCATTATTTATTATGTATGTTTATTCAAAATTCATGTATTTTTAATTTTAATACTCTCAAAAACTGTGATCTTAGATATTAATATAATATTAATATGAATGTTTAAGTTATTTATTACTTAAAGTGAACCTTTTTGTTAAATTTGTTCCTTTTAATTTAAAGTCGTTACATGTTAAAGACTTGAGTTAAAATTCTTTCAACGTTGTTTTGAAGTGATAATTGTTTGTTGATTGGCTGGTAATAAAAATTTAGTCTCTCATATATTTAGTTTAGTATATTTATGTTATGTTATCTACGAGTTTAAATATTCAATTTTAATAAAATATTTTCTTAAAAAGTGTATTATTTAAGTGTCAACAAAAATGGGTGTTCGACTCTAGAAGTACAAATAGTTGGTCTTGTTTGTAAATACTGTGGTTGGAATATTTTCCCCCATTGAATACAGCCATACATTCAATTTAGTTGTTAGCAAGTAGAGAAGATTTTATTTACTGTTGGGGCTGTTAAGGGCGATGGATATTTCAGAACATGATTCAACTGAATGAACACGTTTTATAAATTGTTCGAAGAATAGTCTAAAACGTAATAAAATATGTTTGGTCCTATTCTTATTGATCACGTTGTGCATTGAAAAGAGAATCATGAGCACATCAGATCTATTCAAATATGATGATCAAAAATGAAGATGGTCTATTTTTTCTTGATCAACGAGGGTATATGAAATGTCCGTGTTTCTTGTGTTTATAGGATAACCAAGCCAGGGATAAACATTCAGAAAAAAAAATTTGACCAGGTAGAGAAAGTTTGACTGTTTGGGAGAAGAATGGTATCTATATACGTATATTCAGACCATTTAGGCAATATATTTTTGTTCACACATATTTCATTAAAAACAATAGATCCACTGGTTCCAATTAAGTTTTCCCTAATTTTTCAATTTTTCGAAATAGACTTTTCAAATTTAAAGGAGCTCGCGTTAAAATGTCTCTTTGTTCAACATAATTCACAGGTCATTCAAAATTATTTTTATTTGCTGACGTTTCATTCGTCCATACGAACATATTCATAGCATAACCTAAGATAAACTAAAATTATATTGGAATTATTTCAAAACCCTTAAAACACCTTGAATATTTAAAATAAAGTTTCACATTATTTAATATTGCTTTTGCGGAAAGTATGTTTAACTTGATTTCAAGTAAAGTATCAAATAAAAATATTGAGGTAAAATCATGAAACTGAAAACGGTCACAAATGTTTGAATTTAAGTTTATGTTATCAAAAGAATGATATAAAATGTACAAAGCTAGAAAAAATCAAGGATGTTTAAGTGTACGTAAATAATCAAAAGAAAATCTAAACAAAATAATCAAACTAAAACAAATCAAAGATGTTTACGTTTAAGTCAATGTAAATTATTAAAAATAAATTATTGAAATAAAATTGTAAAGCTAAAATAAGAGTTCAAACAAATTATTTGAAAAAAATTATATAATAAGACTAAGGCAGGGGTGGGGAAACTTTTCAATGTAAGGGCTGAATTCCGAAATTTACAATTCTAAAGGGCCGCATAGTATTTTAAGTAAAATGAATTAAACGTAAAATACTCGAAATAATCAAATAAAGTATTTTAAAGAAACAAAGCAATTCATTTGTATCAATCAATACTTACAAGTAAAAATTGATTCTGGAACACATTCATTTTAAAAAGAAAGTAGCTCAATACATGAAAAATGCCAAAGACTCAATGGGATTGGTGCAGCTGACCACAGTCGCTTACTAATTTGAATAGTTAGCTGTGAAATTGTTTGTATTAATTTTTAGGACTGACTGAAAATTCGAGTCTGTGAGAACTGACCTGTTCTTTGACTTGTTAACTTTCATTATTGAAAAAGTCTACTCACAGTAATATAAATTGAGGCAAACAGCTCAAACTGTTTTTTTAAAAGCTATTTCAGATTCTTAAACTTTTGTGACTGCAAAGAAACATAAAACTTAATCAATGGTCTACTTTCAATTACCCTCTTCAAAGAGTTGTCAGCATGTAGATCAATCAGATAATTGTTTTAGTTTCACAGGCAAAAGGTGAGATGAGTAAATCGAACTTGTCTTCCATTTCCTTGATATCAGCATATCATCTGACAAATTCCTTGTGTAAATTTATCAACTGGGAGTTGTACCTGTCTGTAAATGCGTGTACAGTAAATCAGCTTATGGTTTCAAAAGGAAAAAATGAGCAAAGCTCTGCTTATTCAGCTGCTTGGCAAATAGTATAAACTTCAATTGAAAGTTTTTTACCTCCAGTTTATTTAATGGATGATCTATGAGTGATGGTAGCCGAGTGGATACGAACGCTGCCTGGAGATTAATGCTGCATAACCAAATCTCATTGGCGCCGGTTCGAGTCCGCTCTAAGGTTATTTCATTGAGAATTTGAACGTGGTTATATTCTCTTAAATCTCATTTGCTAAGCTTACCCCGGCTTGATGGAAGCGCCATATGCCGGCTGCATATCCTTAGGGTACACATCACTTGATGTGGGTAACAGTAATAAGGCCTAACTATGTGAAGCGCTGAAGAGTATTCATTTAATAATGTCGGCGCTATATAAAAAGCTGTAATTATTATTATTATGAAAAACATATTGTGATTCTTATTGAAATCCAATACATTGTACTGTGATTCAGCTAACACGATTAATATATGTTTAATCATGATTACATCTTACAATAAACCAATCTTTTGTTTCTACGCATCCTGTTATAGCACACTTCGTGGTCAAGATGGAAATAACAAACTTTATACAATGGCCATTTAGTATTGATAATATATCGGACGAATCATTTATTTAAGGTTTGGATCATTATTGCGTATTTTAATTGCATTAACTTTTCTTTAAATTTGAAGAAATATCATTTGTTATGTAATGGTTGCATTTTCTGTTCAACCTGGAGCGATCTAGATTGATTTTAATTTTACCGTTGATGCCAAATGTATTTTGCTTGGTATCATAGTTGATTGATCTGCTGAAGGTAGAATTTAGATTGTAGTGTACTTTTATTTGTCTTAAGATGTTATAAAATAATTGTAATAAGCTTTATTTTTCAAAACTAATAAGATATGACAATATTTTACTGGTTTTTTTTCGTTTTCTAAAATTAATTTGTGAAAAAACAAAATTTCAATTGTTTTAAAGCAAACCAAGAAAAATAAAATAATTTACGCTCAATATATCAGTTAGCCACGATACCCAGCAAAATACACATAGCAGTAATGCTAAAACTAAGAACAATCCAGATAGAACAGCAAACGCAGCCAATTAATTTGAACAGAATCTTACTTCCGCATGGGATTTGAAAATTGAAATAAATTCTATCTGTTAATTTATTGGAAATAAACGATTATAATTTTAACTAATTTGATCTTGAAACCTCTTTTAATTATTTAATAATTCGAGGCAATCACTACATTTATTAGTAATCACCAAAAAGGTATTGGAGATTAAACCGAATATGATTTTACTGTCTTGTGAACTAACCTAGAGATACCTTTACCAATCGGTTAGATTCAGGCTTTGAAACAATTTTCAATTTTTACCTTTGTATTTTTTAATCTTTTAACTAAAATTTGGTTGCATCTCTATTATTTCCAATTTCATGTTTTAAATATATTTGTCTGATGTTAATTACTTTTTATTACATATCCTACTAGAGAACTATTTTTTGAACACTTGTTTGTTTGTTGGAAATATTTTTCGAAAATTGTGTTAAATTGACGTTCCTTAATTAGTACATATTAATAGAAACTGTGGGGGTTATATCTCATCGATAGATTATGATTGAACATATATCTCTGTGTTTTGTATAGTTTCATTATAAAAAATGATTGTAGGTTTAAATTTGATGATTGCCACAGAGCCCACTATTGTGAGAAGTATTGTACAGTATATAGTATGTAGGCATTTTAAATAACTGTCCTGTGGTGTGCCACCACTGGCCTGTTTATATATGGACTGGCCCAAGCGCCTAGTCAGGTTTAGCTTTTTGGAAAGACGATGTTTCTTCTTCTTTTCGGATCGTTGTTCAAGAGTATTCCTGAAAAAGCTCGGTCTAAAATATTTTAATTTCCGTAACTTATTGAGGAAAATATTTAAATTCATAAATCGTTAATGATTGAATATACAGTTTTTAAATTGTTGATGATTAAATATACAATTCTTAAGCTGTTATTGATTAAATATACAATTCTTAACTTTGCTGTTAATTAAAACATTGAAATATTCGATTCAGAAAATTAATTTCATCGAGATTATTTATTTTTATTACAAAACATGATGTTTCCAGTTTGAATCTGAAACCAAAGTCATAAAGATGATTAAAATAACCCTGCAAATTGGTTTATTTTTTATCATAAGCTTGTTTGTTCAAGCATTTCACCCTTTATTTAGCCAATACCCGCTAATTATCTAAACATAGCACTGGAAGTGAAGAAAAAAATAGTTTCAAAATGGCAGTAAAGTGGCTTGAAAATTATGTAAATACTCAACGGCAAAAATATGGCTGGCCCAATTCATATGCATACAGGTCAGTGTGTGCCACGATGTAAAGAGTAGATAAAGCGTTCTTTATGATAAACTGGTCCACCACAGATTATTTCATGTGATATGAAAATCAAATGATTTCTCTACAAATAAAACTTGAGAATATTTTGAACAGAGCCTGGTTAATCTTGCGTGTGGTAAATTTACATGAATAGCGAAGTTATTTTTTCATTTGTTTCATATATCTGGTGTTCAATTTTTATTTGAACCATTTAGTAACTTTGTCTGTGTGAATCGCGCTCTTGACAAATTTATGTTTATTGGTAGATGCTTATTGGGCGTGTACCATGCGTGTGTTGATATTTCCATTAATAGGTGCATTTATATGCTGATATTAGGAAATAACGAATGGATGGTATAAAGTGCGGCAATACAACCAGAGGTGATCTACCATTGTTTGAGTAGGTGATTATGCTATCTTTAAACATTCAAATCCGAAGCATAAGGATAGATGTTGGACCAAAGCACGCAACGCAACTACAACCAGATGTTATTCTGCACCAGAGCGTAAATCTAAAGCTATTTTCGTAATAATGAGTGGCTCCAATTTTAAAAGAAACCTTCATAACTCCTTAACCACTCATTTACGCACTAATTAGTGAGGAGCAAAAGTTTCTTAGAATATCAAAACATATATAAAAATATTAAAATGACAATGAAATATCCAACAAGTGAGGTTCTGAAAAGTGCCTCCTTTTCCCGATTTACGCACCGTTCTGCACAGCCAGGTCAAGTATAACCATTACATCTTTGTAATCATCTCCGAAATGGAACTACCAACCAACTGTAGAGAACACTAGCCAAAACCAGCAGTTGCATAAGGCTTCAATAACGCTATTCAATCTATTACCATAGATCAAATACGTATAGATGTTACTCAAAATTTTTTAATGAAGAAAGAATTCGAGTTGCCAGAAACTTCCAGTAAATGGTGCCAGTTACCTTAATATAATTTACTCACCTATGCGATCTCAATGTCATTTTTTTCTTCTTGGGAAAAAAATTCCATTATTAAATCATTTAATACTTACATTCTAAATGTTATTTTTTTGTATAAAACTTAAATATAATCACGTATAAACGTTTCATTACAAAATAAGGTTTTGTTATTGATTTATAGACTTACGTCTTACAAGAACAGACGATTTGATTTGGATTCTATGGGAAATATCTTGAAAGACTGCTTATTTGGGTCTAAACTTATACATGAGTGGTGCATATATGTCTTTGATCTATACTATTACTCAAGCAGGTAATCTTTTATAAACCACAACAGTTATGGTTTTAACTTGATGGTTCTATCTATAGGTAGCACAAAGATTTCGGGGGTCCTTCCAAGTTTATTTCACTCAACAAAGCTTTGCATTAGTCTGGTCTATGAATGTAAAAAAATGTTTATTGTTCCCAATAGTTGATGCAGCATAATACTAATCTAGTTGAAATTCAATATTAAAAACGTTATAAAGACTGTTGCGTCTGCGTGGTAGTCAAAACTACGGATGCGTTATGCATCCCTGTCTCATTTACTGTGTGGTATAAAATTTATCAGTAATCAATTTTTTTGGCTAAATGCCAAAAAATATTTTTTTACTTTAAAGTGTACGTTTGTTTTTGATCGTATTTAAGTTTTTATTTCATTTAATTATAAAGTTCTTTTGAAATAAAACAACTATAAATAAATCATTAACCTTGGGATGAACGCATGGTGTTCATAAAAATCATCGTCAGATAAAAAATTTTTACCACACCGACTATATCGATATGCATCTGTGAATCACGCATCCATAGCAGAAGCATCTTTGAGACAGTGATAGCGTTCGATAGTTTTTTCCCCTGCAGAATTACCCCACCAGAAATTATTTGATTACCTGTTCACAATATTTGTATAATTCACGTTTACATTTATTTTCCTTGCAGTTTACTTAATATTGAAGTACGTATTATAAATTTTAATTTACATGTAATGAATCGTATTGACAAGAACTTACAATAAACTAATTGTTCAATCAATACAATTTACAAATATTAATATAGTTCTAGCAACTTATTATTTTAAATGCCAATCTTCAAAGAGCATAACATTTTCCATTGCTCTATAGGAGTTACACTGTAGTAGTTTCAAAACAGATTTGTCTACACTATATAGTGGACGAACACCAAATTTTGTTGAACGAAATAAACGTAGCAGAACCAACAAAAATGTTGTGCTAGCACAATCAAACAGAATCTTTTGGGATTGTGGTAGTTAATAAATTTTTGAGATCTGAGGAAAACTTTATAGTACATGTTCAATAATACCAATGATCTGAAGGATTGATCGATTAAATAAACGGGCCAATGTTCAGCGCTGCACCCGGAAGGTATTCAGCACTTTCAACTACAATACATTAACCAAGTAGCATAAAAAGGGTTAAAATTCAAAATGATCTGAAGGAGCTTGAAATATTGTACATCTAATGAATCATGATGGAATTCAATCAACTCGTGGCATAAATTGACAAATCACGGAATTTCTTAGTTCATAGTTTCTTTTTACAAGCAAAAGACTACACATCTGATTCTGTAGGTGATAATAGATTAAGTTGTTGAGTAATTATAGAGGTACCTTTGTAGCATGAATGAAAGGATGCAAAAAAATAAAATTAAACTAAAGTATTTATTTACGACACTTGAAAAGAATCAAAATAATTTACATTTAGAACATGAATATTTACAGAATAATTACATTTTTTTAATGTGCAAGATCAAGCTTTATAATAAATATTAGTTAAATAAATAAGCATGAGTAAATACTATGGCGGCTATCCATAATAGCTCTGTTTATATGTTAAAGTTTCTAAAAAAAATTAATGGTTGAATACAATTTTATTTGTTTTGAATAAAATTCTCCTTAAACCTTTAAAAAATCTCGATACTCATGAATTTGATGATAAATGGGCTAAGTCTAAAAACTCCTAGGTCTAGCTAGTATTTAAAAAATATAAACTTTCGGCAAACAAATCTTTAAGACATACCACCTTAGAATCTTCAGTTCTTGCATTTGTTTTATATAAACTTTTCTCTAAAACTTCAAACAAAAATTACGGTTAACCATGAATTAAACTTTCTTATAAAATGTATGCTTTAACAATTAAATACTAGATTTAAAAAAAATCCTTAGCCAGTATAAAATGTTATGTTCTTTATTTTCATTTAGACAAAACTTTCTTCTGTAAAATAATCCCCCATCCAAACATCAACCAGGTTTTCAAACAGCTAAATAATGAACCCTTTTCTTTTTTAAAGCCATTGTTCTCCTTAATAAAACTCAACATTAACTTTGAATATTTTGCATCGAAAGAGAAAAATCTTTCTATTGTACAGATGCTACTGAATGAAAAGCAATTACAAGTACGATGGCCTCTTCAACTCCTCAACCCATCCATTGGGTGAACAATCCCTTAAACTGCATCCTTCATCTTATATTCTTCTTCAATACTAAAGGTTTCATCATCAGTAAAAATTTGACTAGTTTTTATATAACCTTACGAATAAATAAATAACATTATATTAACTATAAAAGTCTTTGGCACAACAATACATGTTAAGCTAGAAAACACTTAAAAATTATTTGAGCCAAATTTAATTATATTGTTAATAACCAAATAGATAAAACTTGCATTAAAGTATTTATATTATTAGAATTGTTACAGGCATATTTGGCATTATAAAAAAGTTTCTAAACATTTTATACACAAGGTTTACAATGAATATAAAATTCACATTACTAAAATAATTCAAACTATGGACAACCAAAGTGAAGTGAATATAATATATTTCCTCACAAACCACTTCATTTGGTTGCAATTTTTCTGATCTTCAATTTCTCAACATGCAAGAATAAGATTTCTGAAATTTCACCTTCAGAATCTTTCCAATTTTTCGAAATTGAATTAAATTAGTTCATCATTCCAACTAGAAACACTATCACGTTTCTTTGTTGATAACGCAGCTTCGTCCAGGAGCAACAAACCGAATTCCTTCCTTGTTGAATGCCAACAACAGAGAGAGGAAATCATCCTGGTCCATTTGTCGTGCTCTTTTCTGGTCGAACTTTCCATCCACAAGGATTTGCTCAATCTTTTCCTTCATACTAAAATTGGGAGAAAGTTCATCCTTGTTTTTGGCACACCAAAGTCTATAATTCTTCTCTATAGTCTGAAAAAAAGAACCTCATGAAAAAAATTTGAGAAATTGTCCATATTGAACAGGTAACCCAATTTAAAATTTGGATAAAAAAACTATCTAAAGTAAAAAGACTCACCCTTAGAACTGAAGTCTGCTTGAAGGCGGCCAAAAGAGTTTTGTTCTTACGGTTGAAAACGATTCGAAGAATTCCGTCGAATTCAGAGAAGTTGATCTTAGGAGCAGGAACTTTAGGTTCAATTCTTACAACCAATGATTCGACCTAAGTTACAAAAATATTATAAGTAAAAACATAATTGTATTGGCAATTGGATAAACTATAACAATTAATCTTTTTTATGTCCCCCAAATGTTTTATTATACACTGCAATAAATTTTAGGTAGAAAATACCTAAACTATTCCACTATTAGACATTTTAATTAATTGTAAAAGAATAATTCATATTAAAGAAAAGCTAGTTTGTTGCTGGTCATCTTGGCTAAAATACTATCCACCATTTTCTTGACACTTTAACGGTTTCTTTAATTCCGGTGATACATAAGTCTAATGACTTAGTCTATCTTATGTAACACCAGTGATACAAATCAAGATAAGTTTATGTTTAAAATAAATTTATACAGGCCTATATAAATCTATTAAAAACAAACTAACTTGATTTGAATCACTGATGTTACACAAGTCATTAGACTTGTATTCCTGTTTGCACTTCAGCCCAAACTAAAATAAAATATTACCTTAGGTGGTGGGTTGAAATTATTTTTTCCAACTTTGATCAGAACATCAACTTTTGAAAGCAGCTGCGTGTTTGCAGTGAGACGACAATATAATTTATCTCCAGCCTTTGCTGCTAACCTTTGTGCAAACTCCTTTTGAAACATGAGAACAGCACAGCGAAAGACAGGCCGGTGCAGCAAAAGTTTGAAGACGAATGGTGAGGAAATCTGGAATATTTTTATTCATTATAAGAAAATGTAAAACTATAGCTTATAGATATTCAACTATTACATCGTTAAAATAGAGAATATTTCACTTTAATACAATAACAAATTCAAATTTTTTCAATAGATAATGTACAAGCAACATAACATTTATTCAATTTTAAATCTTAAAAAGTAAATTTTTCAAAATTAAATAAAACTAATTTGCACTAGAAAAATATAAAACTTTTATTTGGAAAGTTAGTTTTGAAGGAAAAGATGGAAAATAGAATGTTCACCTGATATGGTAAATTGGCTACACAAACATCAAACTCTGGCAGTTTGGATTTTAGCACATCACCATGAAGAATTTGCAGCTTGTTCCTATATTGTGTCTGCCCAAATCTCTTTGACAACTCTGCTGTCATTCGAACATCCACTTCACAAGCAATTACTTTCTTTGCCTTTTCTAGCAGCTTTGCAGTCATGTTTCCTGTACCTGGGCCAACCTGAAGATAGATTAGTCAAATAAATACATTTTATTTCCAACCTTTATCCATTATATCATAAAATATATACTACATTACATTTTAAATACATATCTTTAAATTTTCCTACATCTATAAAGAATTTTAGAACGTTAACACCATGTTAGAACTATTTAATGGTCAAGTAATGAATGCATTAAATTTTAAAACAGCTTCATATTGTATATACAGATTAAAAAGCTATTATATTAAATTGTAAATTGTTTAACTTAATATTTATTTGTTTGTAAAAACTTGTAGATTGCCTTGTAGCAAAGACCTTTGTTTTTTTGCGACAGATCATTTTCAAAAGTTTTCTTAAAAAGTCTTCATACAGTAATTGTTTTTGGAGCTGCAACAGAGTGTGGAAGTGATATTAATCTCCAGGCAGAGCATTGCTTTAGGGATATGGCAATAGTTTGTTCCATTGGAATTATTGTTGAAAGACTATTATGGCAGTTGAAGTAATGTCCTGTATCCAGGGCATAGGGCATAATGGAAAAAGTGGCCAGTCCATATGTTATAATATAAATGAATGTCTTCATAATAGTGTTGTTATTGTAATAATAATTAACAAAGATTAAGAAGAGATAGAAAGGTCTTATTGGCTCCGATACTATCTCAAGTAGCATAATGTGCTCCTTTTCTCAATGATATTAATGGTACATCAGTCTATACCAGGCAGCACAGATCCAGGGTTACCAAAATAGTAGGCAATTTTTTGCTAGAAAAACTTTTATTCATAGAGAAAGAAATACAAATTTTAATTGATGGTTAAATATATAAATTTATATGATTCCATGTTCATAATAAACAAATTAAACTAGTAATCCACGAACAGGATGGTTCAAATGTCTCGTGATAATTCATTCAGTAACTTTAAAAAAAATTCTCTACAAATGTCAAATAAAAAATAACAGACATTATAATCCTCAGACTTGCCTCGAGGACGGTGTCAGTGGGTTTGATAGCGGATTTCCCCACCATGGACGTAACGACGAGAGGATTCTTGAGGATGTGCTGCCCAAGATTTGTATTGAACACTAGCCCTTGGCCGGAGGATGCCTTCGGACCTTTGACCGGTTTCTTCACCTTGATAGCTTCAGCATGAACCCGACTCTTTTTTTCCACTGCAATTTTTGGCATTTTGGAATATCTGAAATCAAGTTCATTTCTATAATTAAATGTAATTCAGATAATTACTACGAACATCCATAAGATTCAATCAATTGAAGACCAATCAATTTAATTAATAATAACAAATTGTTTTATGAAAACTATTTTCAATTTAATTAATAACAACAAATTGTTTTATGAAAACTATTTTCAACTAGTGACAAGTGGATCAAAGTCATTTTCATAAATATTGTTGGAAATCCTAAAAATAGCAATGTTTTGAGGTGAAAACTTCACTTTTAGAGTTTTTACACAATCATATAGAGAAAGTGAATCGCTTTCAATTGGTATTATATAACTAGTAATCCACGAACCGGACGGTTCAAATGTCTCGCGATGATTCATTCAGTAATTTAAAAAAAAATTCTCTCTAACATTGTCAAATCAAAAATGGTGTTACAAAGTGAGAAAACATCATTTATCAAAAATTCACCTTTAGAGACTATTTATGTGTACTTCATTTCCAATCCATTGATGCATAAATAAAAACAAATCATGAAAAAAAAAATTGGTTCAAATAATTTTTAAGTTGATATGGATGAAAAAATCTAGATAAAAAGTGATAAAATCAAATAAAAAGACGTAGTAATATATTAAAACCAATAACCATGCCTATATGAAAAAAATAATAATAGTATAGATGATATATAAGCATTCAAGTTATTGTCTAATGCCGACGACATCGGAATGACTACTCCTATGTAGAGCTTCGCTACGCACGCTCAACAAAAATGGCAAGAGAGTAAAATAAATGTTTTGTTTGTCACGGTAGTGCTAAAGTTTACTTAAATACTGGTTTATTTAACCTAATTCCTATTTGAAATTATGATGTCACTTAGGTAAGGTATGACGTCACAAAATTAGAAGCATACACGGTTAAATGTATGAAATAACATGAAAAATGGTGAGAGAATAGGTGAAATGAGAATAAAACACGGTTAAACATAAGATGTAACAAAATTTAAGAGAGAATGAGCAAAATATGAAGAAAACACAATTAAACGTAATATAACAAAAATTAAGAGAGAACTAATGAAATAAGCAAAATGTGAAGAAAACATTTATTTTAATTGTAGGGTGAAAACAAATTCCGTTGCCATATAATTTAATGACAAAATATTTATAGGTACTCGAGTGTCGTGAGTTTCTATTTATACCGTTATTTTCGATTACAGAACTATCCTTAATTATTACCAAATCATTTTTTATTTCAAGGAGGACGTCCGGGCTAAACTTTACTTTAGATCCCTTAATCAAATCTAGCAACTAACAAGAAAGTACTATCAATTTTGAGAGGTTTTTAGTTCTTTAATGTTAACCTTTATTTGTGATTTATGTTAGGTTATGTCATGTCAGGTAAGGTAAGTTACTAATTCACAAAATAAGTGAAATATTAATGTTTTTCATGCTCAGTAATTTCAGTACTTTTTTAGGGATCTAAGTAAAGTTTTGCCTACGCCTGTCTTTGATCATTTTCAAGTTTTCATTGCAGAAAAAGGCCACTTTGGGCTAATTTTTTGGTTGAAAGAGGATGAAAAAATATCTTGAAGGACAAAAACCTGGTTTTTAGCACCATGATAAAAATCAAGAGAGAATGAGCAAATTTTTAAGAAAACACTAATAACTGTAATTGTAGGGTGAACAAATTTTTAGTTGCCATACCATTTAACGAGAAAACATTTATAGGTAGGACGAAGTGCAGTATGCTGGACAGCTGTGTAACGCACCATAACTTTACATGTGTGGTGTGGTGTTAGGCACTATGGGTTTGAATATATAAGACAAAGTGCGGTTTTACTATGTTTTCAGTTCGCATAAATAGATAAAAATAAAAACGATATTCTTCAAACCGAAAAGAATTTGATATTACATCATGATGTTATGTTATGACATCATACACTCATTATTTCAGAAGAAGAAAATTCAAAAATACTCCCAACTGCATCCTAACTTTACCATTCTGAGTGTGCCAGTTGACAAAATATGATGTTAAAATGTAATTCAGGTTTAAAAACTGTTTATTGCAGTTTTGTGACTATTTTTTACAAAAATCAAAAAGATATGTGTGTTGTGAACCTATTTGTGTTGACTTCAAAGTTTAAAAAATGGTTTTATCATGAATTTAAAATTGGCGAAAATTTATACAGCGTGTTTTCAAGCCTAATTGTAATGGACGTAAAGTAAAAAAAACGCATAATGAACACATTTAAACAAAAACATTTTTAAATCATTGAATATTAGTAAATGGATAAAACAATTGTTTTTTGTAAAATAAAAATAGTTTTGTCTTATTCTGATGTAATTGAAATGCGAAATAATAATTTAAATGAGGAAAACTTCAGGTCTTCTAACTTTTGTCAATAAACAACAATCGAAGTTCTGCCATTCTTTTCGAGGTTGTCTGTATTATGGAAACAAGTTGTGTTTGGTAAACATTTTTTATTGAATATTAGATTGAAATACAACCAAAACATTTTGAAATTGTTTTTTTGTCAAGCAAAACGTGTTTTTTCTAATTATAATGTGATGAAATTACGTAATTATAATTTCAATAATACTTTTTTAAAATTTGTAAGTGGTGAACTTATCAAAATATCAATCTCAAACTATTTTTGAAAGTAATTTACTTTGCAAATAATTTAAATTTAAAATGACTTTTTGTTAGATTTAATAATATTTATTTTAACTTTCATGTAAAAAAATATAAATTTATGATTTAGAAAAAATTGTTATACAAATGATAAGCTTTAACGAACTAGTCCTAAAACAGCTTTAAGATCCTTGCTTATTTCACAAACAAACCAAACTTTTTAACTTTAACATAATTTTTAGCAAAAATAAAAATGATATTTCTGAAGAATAAATTTCAAAAGTGAAAGAGTGCACACACAAGCCGCTCGGTGCTTCCCTACTATTCAGTATTCCAATGCTGTTGAAATTAATGTGATGTTGTTCAATCGTGCTGTAGGTTTTGAATAAAGTGTTATTTTACAATAGTACTAAAAAAATGCTCTAACCCCCTACCAACCCACACACACACTCACAGATAGAGAGACAGATAGATAGATAGATAGATAGACACACATACACATACATATAGACAAACAGAGACAAGGTCAATTTTTTTCGTTCTCCGAAAATTAAATTCTATCAGATGTTCTCCAAATTTAAAGTTTTCAAACATTTTTTTCTCTTTTTTATGAAGAAGAACAAAAGTATAGACTCCTTGTTTTCAACTGGATATTAACATTAGTGTGAATACATTAAAAATAAGTGCAGCAGGACTGATTTTAATGAAAAATAAACAAATTCATTAAATAGTTAAAATATTCCAAGATTCCGAGTGAGAAACGTTCTCCAAGAGTTATGAAAAATAATCTCCGAAAATTTCTCTATACCTTTCTGATGCACTGACACACAGACAGTGTGTAAAACTAAAAAAAATCAAATGCGTCAGGGTTTTGAAAACTATGAAAAATCTGGATTTTCTTCATTTTGTTTAATTTTCAGGTTTTAAGCCAATGTATCCATAATTGAATACCCATTCAACCAGGATAACTACAGAGTAATAATAAATTCATAATTACATACTTCAACTTCATAACTTGTCAGCGAGCAGCATTGAAACGACCTCATCGATTGGCAGGTGCATGTGAAATTGACCCTTTAAGGGTTTTATGCTACCTAGGATTGTTTGGACATGATTTATAATTAATTAATTTAACGACAATTACGTCAAATATAAATGTTATTGTGTTCATATTTCAATAGTAAATAGATCAAAGTTCATTATTAATTATATTAATTGCCCGATTTATTCTTAAATTTTAATTAAAATAGATTTTAATTCTATAATGATATAATCTTTTTTTCTGCGACAAACGATAATACTGAAGGTCGCAAGAAAATAATTCAGTATCATTTCTTTCCTTATTTAAAACATTGAAACAATTCAACAAATCAAACAAATATATGATTTACCTGTACATAAAAACACGTAGTCTTGGAATATGAAACGCTTTAAGCTGACAAACTCATTCAACATATAATAACTATAAATTAAATAAATCACTTACCAAGTTTGTGCGTCAGCCATTTGTAGTGAAGAAGATTGTATAATTGGTTTGATGGACAACAGGTGGCACACAGATCAGTTGATCGGATGGTGGTGCGTTCTTTTATATCCCAAGAGGAACGTTTTATGGATATGTGTTCCTATTTTGTGAACACGGCATAACGGGCATTTCGACATTGAAGAGAAGAAAAAGTGCTCTGGGTTTTTTGTGTATTATAATTTTTATATATTAAGCTCATAAATTGCATAAGTTGTTGTGATTAAGTTTTTTTAAGGTATTTTTTTAATAATTGGAAAATGTAAATGCGTCAGATTTCACAAAATCTAAGTAGAATTACACACTGCATATATAGGGCAAATTGTACGTCTGGTTGTGCATATGTTGAAACAAGACTTAGGCTAAATTTACTTCTTAAGTGTTTTAGGCCATCGAAAACTATTTAAGGAGCAAAGTCAGTTTAGGTTTTGTTTGGTGTGTCACGATAATGCTAAAATTTAGTTTAATATTGGTTTATGTAGCCTAAGTCATATTTGAAATGACGTCACCCGGGTGTGAAGTCACAAACCAAATCGTTTTCGTACAATGGCGTCTGTCTTAGTAATATTTACCTTTTTCTTTTATAATGAAGGACAAAAGTATAGACTTCTTTTTTCAATTGGATATTAATATTAATGTGAATACATTAGCAGTGTGCCAAAATAGACCAAAAAACCAAAAGCATCCTAAAAAGTTAGTTTAGGAATAACATCTTTTTTTTAAAAAAAAAATAGGAAGTTAAAAAATATGTGATTAGGCCTATCTGTTTGGTTTAAATATATAATTTCAACAGTTCATTTACAATAGAACTCTAAAACAATCACAATGTCTTGTGAACATTCAAAACACAGCACAGAGCTATAGACAAACACGTCTGTCTGGGAACAGCTAACACTTTCCACTGAGATTTCTATCTATATTTTTCATTAATTTAAAAAAATATTTTTCGGACAAAACATATTTGTTTAGGAAAATACAACAAAGAGTTATTTTTTTACATGATTAAAATTATTGAAAACCAAGGTTTTTACAAATTGACGTTTTAGCTTTCACAGCTACCCTAAAAACTAATTTAATTAAATTTAAGCGCATTAATGTAATAAAATCAAAAACTAAGGGGTGTTCAGAGGATTCTTTTAGTTTTAGAACAT
>JARUHE010221979.1:0-34523 GCA_031471125.1 Archaeomysis grebnitzkii | reverse complement strand
ATATATGTATATGTATATGTAGATATATGTATATATATATATATATATATGTATATATATGTATATATATATATATATATATATGTATGTGTGTATTTTATGGTATTATTTAAAGTTATGGTACTTAAGCAACGTTTTGTGATTTAATCATTTTGAATAAGTAAGATATAATTCAACCCATTTATATTCCGCCAAGTTATGTTTCTACAATCAAATGCTAATCATCAATTGGTTACAATGACTAAAATGACAAACAAACAAACTAATAATTTCCTAATGTGTCAATTCTATCATGACCCAAAATCTGTCTAAACCCACATGGACAGGATGTAGTTTGACAAGCGAAGTCTGAGTGACCGTGGTAGTTGCACACAATTATATGGAACGTTAATACAATGGTTCAAGAATATGTTGGAAAAATACTTATAAAAATTAAAAAGTTTAGTCATATGTACGAACATATTTACATTTTTACCACATTATTGTGAAGTGCAAAAATGAAAGAATTAATTACGTTTAAGTAGAAACAAAATGTTAATTTAATTTATTGTATTTGAAAGACCGATGAAAGAATATAATTTGTGTACTGTATATCAATTGATTGATTTAGTATTACAGTAACCCTCCTGAAACGTAGACCAAAATGTTGCCGACGTTATAAAAATAGTCTCCGTTTTAATCATACAATTTAACACCTTTAGCCCTGCCTTTGTGTCACGTTTTCTTTGTATACATATAAATAAGGTGAAAGTTTTTGGATTTATCCATTTAACGATTCTACGCTTTAGGAACTTTTACGTTTTATTATTCTACGCTTCAGGAGTTTTCGTTAAATTTTGAAGTTAGTTGCATTTGTTCAAATTTGTTTAATATTTGTTTAATATTTGATTAATATTTGATTAATATTTGATTAATATTTGATTAATATTTGATTAATATAAAGGTTTGTTGTCCCTTTTTATAAATATTTAAATAATTACATTTTCCAAGTTAAAGGTAAATTTTAAGTCTGTTGCATCACTTATACCTTAAAAAAAAAAATTCTTACACTGATAAAATTTGAGAAAACAATTTCAGAAATAAAAATTAAAGAGTTTGGTTAAACCCTAAAAAACAAATTGTAAAAAGTTTGATCCAATGTTAGAAATACTTTATTTCCATGCAACTTTTCAGAAATAAAGATTTCATTTATATATTGATCATGACTGAAATAACTTTATTTTCTTAAAACTGTTTTAACACATTTTTTATTTTGTTTTTGTTTTATTTTATTTTTTTGTTATTGAATAATTAGAAATATAATTGTGTAGATTAGGCCTTTCCTTTAACAACACATTTTAAACTATAAAAAAATAATTTTGTTTTATTGATGTTTTTTTTTTGGTTTACTTGTGTGTTTAAATAAAATTTTAGGAGTTTTTATGTTAACATTTAATGTTTTAAGTAATTTGAAATAATTTCTTTGTTTGTTTTTCTTATTATAAACTATTTATTTTCAATCAGTTTGTCCAGTAATGTTTAGTTTGAAATATAATTTCAACTTTTTATTTCATATGAAATTAGATTTTTTGTTTCCTTTTTGAATATACTCGTTGAATTATTTTTAACAAAGCAGTAATAACGAATTAAACATTTTGTGAATATAGTTTTGTTGGTATTTTAGGATGGTTTCAATGGGCAATCCTCGTCAGAGGAAGAAGAGAACGACAATGCAGATGAAAATAAACTTGTAAAATTTAGGCCCAAAGAAAATGGAACAGTTCTGCTTGACCAGTTCACCTCTTGTCCAGAATCTGAAACAACTATTTTATTAAACGAAGTTCAAAGTGAAACTGTTGATGTAAAAAGAAAATCATCTTTGGTCGTGGAGGAAAGATCTCTTATGATGAACGAAATGAAGTCATCACTAATCATCACCCAAGTGTCTACAGATCATTCAGAGGAAATAACCGACCAATCAGCAAGCAGTGATGAGATCCATACAAACCAATCAGCAAGCAGTGATAAGATCCATACAAACCAATCAAAAACCATTGAGGAAATTCACGTCATACGTCATAGAGAGGAAGAAATCTCGCACGAAATTGAGGACCAAATTGAAGAGAATGAAAACAACTTTTACTCCTCTACAAACGGAGTTGTCCTTGAGGGAGCCACAAAAACCTCCTCCACCGACTATGCTATCGACACCCAAGAAAGTTCCGAAGAGAACACCACTCCAGATTTGCCGGAGACATCTGAGGACACTCCAGACAACGTCGGTGCATCAGAACTGGTCAACGGACACCTGGAAACCGAGACCCAATCAGAGGACGTCCAGACACTGAACGAGATGAACAGGGTAGCCAGAAACAGCATCGACGAAAACAAGTCTAGCAAATACTACATCGAGTACAACAAAGAGATCGTCGAGAGTTCCAGGAAGAACTCGAGCTCGATGTTGCAAACAGACAGCAACGACAATGACGGCGACGAAGACGACAGCTACATCACCAACTTCAACGCGATCAAACACAAGCTGGACAAACGCGATTCGGACGATTCTTTGTCTCTCTCTAACCTCGTTAATGAAGAGGATGAATTGGTCGGGGTCAGCGTCAAGAAACTCGTGAGTATGATGGAATTTGTGAAATGAATTGTTATTAAGTTTAAAAGTAAATGATTTAATAAATATAAATGGTTTAATAGATATATAAATGGTTTAATAGATATTTAAATGGTTTAATAGATATTTAAATGGTTTAATAGATATATAAATGGTTTAATAGATATATAAATGGTTTAATAAATGGTTTAATAAATGTATAAATGGTTTAATAATTGTATAAATGGTTTAATAATTGTATAAATGGTTTAATAAATGTACAAATTAGAAAATAAATGGATATGTATGTATGTATATAAATATATGTATATAAATATATGTATATATGTGTATAAATAAATAATTGAGTAGGTACATAGAATTATTGACACTGTAAATAAGTAGTCAATTTAATCATTGACATAGTTGATATATTTTATATTATAAAGGTGCCGGAGTGTTTTTCCTTTGCGTTTTTGGGCGTTAAAGATCAAATCAACGACTTAGCATCTATAAATTTACGTTTAGTTATTTCTTACGAAAAAAATGAAAACAATGTTCGCTTTTTTCTAACATACTTTTTAATTTGCTTTGCTTACTTCATTTGATAAAGTTGCGAACAAATGCTGTCTATTTCTTTGGTTGAATCCTTTCAAAGTAATTTCAATTTAATTATTTTTTCTAGACTTCTTCATATTTGACCGCTGCCACCGATTCTCCCACCAGTAAGAAAAGGGAACCAAGCCCAGAAGCTATACCAAAAATCTCCATTAACACATTGGTGAATATTTATTTTTTATAAAACTTTTATTAAATTTATGAAAATAGTGATAGCGTACTCACACAAATATTCTTTTTGAAAATTAAATTTACAATATTAAATTTTATCATATAATAATCATTGGTCAGTTATGCATCAGTGGTTATTTTTGTTTTATATAAATTTCGTACGACTCGCCTAGCGCTAACAAGAAGGATTTTTATCATAGATAATAAACCACATTCCGTTTTTGTTCATGTATTAAATGTTGAGGCAATTGCCAATGTAATAAATGTTGAGGCAATTGTCAATGTAATAAATGTTGAGGCGATTGCCAATGTATTAAATGTTGAGGCGATTGCCAATGTATTAAATGTTGAGGCAATTGTCAATGTAATAAATGTTGAGGCAATTGTCAATGTAATAAATGTTGAGGCAATTGTCAATGTATTAAATGTTGAGGCAATTGTCAATGTCTTAAATGTTGAGGCAATTACTTGGGTGTCATGGCTAAATTTAAACTACTCACTTTTGTCTCAATAAGAAGTTTTGATCAACCACTAACAATTTCTTATTCAATTTATTTGAATACAATTTATTATCCAAATTTGTTACACTTATCTTACTTATATTTTTCCATATTTTTCTTTTCAAATATTTAAATCAACAATTCTTTATTAAAAAATTTTTCCGCCAGGTATTGGTGGAATCAATAATTTATTTTTTAAACCAAATGTTTTCACATGTTTTTCTTATTCAAATTTTCCATTCAATTTTTTTTAATACAATTTATTATCCAAATTATTTTTTCTCATATTTTATTCATATTTTATTCATATTTTTCTTCCCAAATGTTTTAGATCCACAATTATTTTTATTAATTTTTCTCCGCCAGGTATTGGTGGAATCAATAATTTATTTTTTAAACCAAATGTTTTCACATGTTTTTCTTATTCAAATTTTTCCATTCAATTTTTTTTAATACAATTTATTATCCAAATTATTTTTACTCGTATTGTATTCATATTTTTCTTCCCAAATGTTTTAGATCCACAATTATTTTTATTAATTTTTCTCCGCCAGGTATTGGTGTACCTATTATTTATTTTAAACTAAATGTTTTCACAATTTTTTTTTTAAAAGTTGCGCCATTTTGCAGGTGAACAACTACACTCCGTCTCTGCCGTCCACTCCAATCCGGTCGTTCCGAAGCAGCTCCACGCCGCGCCCTGCCTCCTCAACGCCCAGAGGCAATGATGACGTCACAGCCTCGCCGCTTCCGGCAGATTTCACGCCGGGAGTATCGTTGCGATCTTTGGTAATTTTTTTTTTCATTAATTTTCCTTCTGTTTTGTTTTTACTTTATTTATTTTTTATTTTTAAGCTTAGTTCATTTGTTAGTTGTGATGAAATATATTGGAAGACACTTGACTCAACAAATCAATCTTATTTAGTGCCCTTCAGTCATTAATTAAGGATTTAATCGGTTAAAATCACAAACAAGTTTAAAGTTTTATTGTCGCGCAAGCAAACTTAAGTTTAACATTTACTTTCCCCGGAGTTTCAAAAATCAATCTGAAGGAAGGGTTAAGTTTTCTTATATCATTGAATAGAATAGAGTTAATTAAAACTTTAAGTGATGTTTTTATGTTTTCTATTTTTATTGAAAAACAATAAAACTTCAAACAAAAAAATTAAAAATCTAATTTCATCAAAAATATTTATTTTTCACCCACATAAAATAAATTACTTGGCATGAAAGTTGGAAAAAATCTTACAAAAAAGTGGTCATACAATTTTTTGTTCCTTTTAAATCCTCAAAAAATGAACTTTGTCAATTAGCCAGCATCATCTGCTGATATAGAGTTTATTCAGTGATGTGTCTCACATAAAAACAATACAACACTGCAATTGTTGACAGCAGATGTTGGATGTGGTTATACTGTATTAGGACAGTGTGCTTTGCAAACATAGCTGTGTCCATTGATATAATTTTTTACAAAAAATAATAAAATTGGATAAAAAATTAATTCAACCAATACTTTTATCAATTGTCAACTATTTTAGAGTTGTTTTGTTATAAAAATTATACATTTTTTCAAACAAAAACCAACCAAAGCTGATAAGGATTTGGCAATCGGTTTTATCAGCTCAATCTGCATTGTCTGAGCTATCTGTAAACCTTATCAAAATAACACTTCTGAATGCTTGATTTACAATCAATTGTTCAAAAAATGTATTTGCTTAAAAGTTTCAATTGTTTCGTTGTCTGAGGTAGTTTTTTTTCAGTGGAAAGTAGTTATTTTCACGATTTGTTTTAAATTTAATGTTTTTTGATATATTTTTTTTAACCATATTTCTTCAGAAAATGCTCCTCTGTTTGTGATTTTGACAGTATAAATTCTTAAATAGGTTATTTTAGATCATGTTTTGGAACATTTTTTAAATTTGTAAAAATGAAAAAAAAATTATTTGATAAATTAAAATTGGTTTCATTGTTTCATCATTTGCATTTCATTATAGAACATAAAAATATATTTTGAAGTTAAAAAATGACTGAATGCTTCAGTTCCTTTTGTAAAAAATAAAAATTATGTATCATTGTTATAATTCCTTTTAAAATGCATCCATAAAAAAAAATTTTCACTACCCATAAGGAAAAATTGAGAACATAACAATGGTTGTTGTCATTAATAACTAATGTATTTTGCTCTTATTCCAACAATTATTTATTTGTTAATGGCATAAAACGATTAATATTTTTTTTTAAATATACTCATGAATAATAATTTGTTAAAATTCTTTCTTTTCCCAAAATAGAAACTAATTTCATAATTTTGAGTTTTGAAAACTTTTAGTTCATTCAGGGAAGTATCTGTCTTATACAGTTAAAGTTTTCAACACTAACCCTTGTTTGGTTTACTCATTATGATAACAATTACGTTTGTCTTAATTGGTAAAAACACTTTCAATCAATTTTTTCATGATTTTTATCTACAAATTTGACAAAACAAATTTATAAAACTTTATTGAATGATATTTTTTTCTCAGAAATCTGCATATGAAGCAACTGCAAGACGCAGCAGAAGCAGCAGCCGAAGCGAATCACGAAGCTCCTGTAGCACTCCTGTCCCTAAAGAGGAGATCAACGTCTCCTTCTCTTTACTCGTGAGTCTGTCTTCTCGTTCTTATCTCTAATGTTAAGATAAACTTTTATAAGGTGTTGAATATCTTATGGATGCAGTGACGGGAATATGCCCAGTCCTTATATAAACAACCACGATTAAATACTATGCATTAAAAGTTTCTAAAATTGTATATTTTTTTAATAAAATTCTATATATTATAATATTAACCTTTTTTTTCCATTCATTATAATAAAAATATCTCTAAACCTTCGAAACAATATTGGTTAATCAAGAAATTGATGATAAAAAGGGCCAAGTCTAAAAACTCCTAAAATGTCTATTATTTTAAAATATAAATTTCTGGCAAAAACGTCCTTCAGGCGTTGTACCTTAGAATCTCCAGTTCTTTCATTTGTTTTAAATAAACTTTCTTATGAAATGTATGTTTTAATAAGTCTAAACTGATTTCACAAAAAACTCCTCAGTGATAATAGTTTAGATTGCTTTGCACTTTATTTTTAAACACAATTTTCTGTAAAATCATTTTTTTTTATTATTTTGAAAAAATGGCAAATTTTTGGTAGCCCACAAATTATTCACTGTCCCAACAAAAACCACAACCACAACAATAACAATGAGAGGCAACTTATAGAAGCTAGTTTTTCAAACACATTTACTAAATCAATTTAGCATTTGAGACTTCGTTATTGTGATATTTTCTTTTATTATCTTGATCTGCTAAGCGAAGGTGTCGTAATTTATTTCTTTTCATCTACATCCTTGATAATTCTTTGCAAAAGTCGTGAATTATTTCTTCAGTGTTCAATCATCAAGTCCTTTTTACTGTGACGAATAAATCAACAAATGAAACATTAAATATATAGGTTGACAGAATCTCTAAATTCTTGATAGTTAACAACTTACTAGTATTCATGCAGGTTTATGATACTAAAACTTATTTTCTTTCATTTTCCTGACTTATGACAAACATGCATTTGAATAGCTTAGGTTAACTCTTGATTTTTGCCTTCTGACTTAATTATATTTTTATAAAGCATAATTACATTTACATTTGAAGACTATAATATTATTTGTCATGTTTGAAATTAGTTGTAAAATAAATCTTTCGCAATAAAACTTTGTTTTTGTAATGTTTTAACCATCAATGTTAACAAAATAAGAATAGTTTTTTAATTTTCTTTATTCTTTTCAATGAAAAATGTGGACATTTTCCAGAGAGAAGCATATTGCAATGTTGCATCTGGCTTGACCACCGGCTTGACCAACGGAGTAGAAAAAAGTGCTCCACCATCTCCTGCTAAATCACCTTATGAGACTGGAGTCAGCATCCGCAGTCTGGTAAGTTTCGCCAACAAGACGAATGGCGACATAATTAATTTTTCAATTTCATGTCTCTCCATAGGAGTGCTGCTGGGGTATATCATGACTCTTCGTTTCGGGGGACCTTTGCTGGGACCCTCTGGACCTCGAACAGCATTTAGGATCCCTTTTCTTTATTTCTTTTCCTTCTCATTTGATCTTTCAATATTTATATTATATAGATCTTCAGATTTTTGTTCATGTAAACAACACTAATGGCTTTCGAAGGTCTAGTGCTGGTGTATAATATAAATACAATTCTATAACATGTTCCTGATAGAATCCATGACGGATGAATGAAGAGCGTTTTTCAATGGCAAAATCAACAAAAAATTCCCATTGCAATAGAAATGAACATCGGCTATATACTTATAAAAGAGGATTGATCAGCTTTTTAAGTAATTTTGTTTTTGGACAATTGCAAACAGACATAATAACGAATATAATAATAAGACATAATAACGATTTTGACTTTAAGACTGTAAATAAATGAAAAAAACCTGCTAACCAATTATGACACTAACTTCAATGTGTTTTAGTCAAAGATGAATAATATTGAAAATTTATTAGAAATGCAACTAACATAATTTCTATTTTGATTTCAATGTTTTGCTCTGTTATAACTCGCATGGGTTTCGTTCATTTAATATTGAATAACAAGTATAAGGAAACTGTAAAGTGAGAGCTAATATTAAATAATAAATATAAGTAAATTGTAAAGTGGGGTGTTGGTGCATTGGTGATGACAATTTAGTTTATTAATATTAAACAATAGAGATTGATTAGTTGGTACTAAAGTCAGTTTACTTTTTTATAAACAAATAATTGACCACTATTATTTTGTAAATATAACTTTTATTTGAATTTAGCTTGAATTGTTTAAAGTTTTTGTGTAAATAATATTTTACTTATTTGATTTTGTGATGTAGAAGTCATTAATGATAGAAATTATGTTGAATAATTTATGTAGCTCGAGTTGATTATAATGCTGTAGTAAAGAGCTGTTAACGTTATTTTTAATGTCCATTTATCTTTCAATAATCTTTTGAAGATGTGAAAGCATACCAACATTGCTCACTAGAAAGCTAATGGCCGTATATGTCGGAAAAACAAATTTGTAAAATTTATTACCACAACACAAAACCTGTAAACAAATTTTTAGCGACATTAATAATTAAAACGATTCGTCATTCAGACGAGAAGTTGCAGTGATTTGAGTGTGACCAACAACTCTGACGTTTTATCTAGCATGCCGGAAAAAGACAAAGACATCCTTTCCAGAGTTTCTGTGAAAGACTTGGTGAGTTTTAAGTGTCTTTCAAAAACTTGGCTGTTTCGTTTTTCTTTTCTTTTTCTTTGTTGTTCTTAGAAAACTTTGCGAATTTTAAGCGTCTTCCAACAATTTGGGTGTTTTCTTGTCTTCTTTTTCTTTGTTATTCTTAGAAAACTTTGCGAGTTTTAAGTGTCTTTCAACAGATTGGGTGTTTTGTTTCCTTTTCTTCTTTTTCTTTATTATTCTTAGAAAACTTGGCAAGTTTTAAGTAACTCAACAATTTGGGTGTTTTCTTTTCTTTCCTTCTTTTTCTTTGTTATTCTTAGAAAACTTGGCGAGTTTTAAGTAATTTTCAACAATTTGGGTGTTTCTTTTCTTTCTTTCGTTTTCTTTGCTATTCTTGGAAAACTTTGCGAGTTTTAAGTAACTCAACAATTTGGGTGTTTTCTTTTCTTCTTTTTTTTGTTATTCTTAGAAAACTTGGCCAGTTTTAAGTAACGTTCAACAATTTGGGTGTTTTCTTTTTCTTTTATTCTTTTTCTTTGTTATTCTTAAAAAAACATGGCGAGTTTTAAGTAACTCAACAATTTGGGTGTTTTGTTTCCTTTTCTTCTTTCTCTTTGTTATTCTTAGAAAACACAAACTTTTATTCACTTACTTATAAATCATTTGTAGTATACTGTAATTATTCAAATTGTTTCTCTTCTCTTTGTTTACACTTCTATATTTTCATGGAGTAGTTTATTTTTTTATGTTTCATTTGATTCTCTTAAATGTTCTATTCCTTTTCTGTATTTGTGTCTGTAGAGTAATTTTTTTTCAAATAATTTTATCTTTTTCATATTTTTTAGCATTACAAAAGTTGATTTTTAAGTCCTAAATTTACAATGTTCTATAAGAACTATTTTAATTCTCATCACAATTTTCTTGATTGAATATGTTTTTTTAATTATGCTGTGGAATCCAAATCAAACAAATTTTTAAATAGTTTGAAAAGTTGAGCTATAATAATAAACTTTTTAGATTCAGATATACTTTCATTAATTGTATTTTATTTAGTATAAAATAAAACTTTTCCAACTTCTAACAATGTCGTATGTTGGTTTTCGTCTTTATAATTAATAACATATTTAGTGAAACAATTGTTAGATATAGATTGTTGCTAAAAATAACACAATTATATTGTTAACATTAGAGAAAATCATTATAAACATTATTCGTTATTAACAAACTTTCATTTGAAAATAATTCAAAATGCTGTTTATTGCGCTGGCCAAAGTTCTAACTCTGTTAATTAAGCTGATATTATTTACAAACATTGAAGTATTGAGTCGTATAATAGCCTAACGCAATTTTGATATTGTCTCAAATCAATCTTAGTATGGTTTCTTATATGATTCAATAATTAATGGTGGTAGTTACATTGGATGCTAAACTTTGCATGTGATGATTGATCTAACTCCGAGACAAAAGTTTTAACTCACGAGACGGAACTTTGCAGACTCGCAGTTTTACAGATCTGACTCGAATAGACTCGAAACAGACAGAAGATGACGTTGACAGAGCCTCGTCAGAAAGACCTTCCAGACAGATGTACCGTCGAAAGGGAATGGAAAACGATGCTCCAAATGAACTGCAGGTTTCTGTCAAGCAATTGGTAGGACAGATTTTATTTTATTTTTTTAGGCTTAAGAGTTCAGTTAAAGTGGATAGTTTGTTATTGATGATGAGATTTCATTGAGAAGATTGTGATCTTTGTGCTTTGGATGCTTGTGTAATGGCATGTTGCTTTGTAGTGTTTGATGTATTAACTTATGTGAATTGGCTTAATTTCTATCTGACATGCAGTAACTAATGTATTGGTGGATTGTTCATTCAATTCAATACAAAATTAATTCCATTCAACTTGGTAAAAATAAATTTATTCCACTCCTATCGAATGTCATGATATAATATTCAGTTAGAATTTAAAGCCATTCATGAAAATAAATATAAAGATAATTTATGTTTATTTGAAAAACATTTAGCTTTGAAAGTCGAGATTATTTAACTAATTTATATGGTGACATTTAATCAACTTTTTGACCAAGACCCAAAACTAATCTTGACCTTGGACACTCAGAGAGCGAGTTACGGAGACCTCTCTCGACTGGTGGACGCCTCGCCCACTCGTGGCTCCTCCCATCGCAGCCGGCCGTCCAGGAGGAGCGTGTCTACCCCGAGACACGCGTTCGGCGTGAGTCGAAATGATTTTGGTAGAATGTCCATTCACGGTTCCTTCTTGGGTTGGGTCACCTCTGGTTCCGGTGCTATGCTTGCCCTTCAAACGTTGGTGGTTTAATTCATACAAGATAATGTTGAATTAATCATGAAGATCGTGTTCAATCGTATTCTATGCGTCATTGGTCGAATGAAAACTTTGATAAGATTTAAACCCTTAACTCATTTAGAATACTCTCTCGACTTCATGTCAGTGCATTGGGCTAATATCCTGAAATGCAATCAATGATAGAAGCTTAAGTAAATCTGCTGAAAGATTCCAAGTCTTTAAGCATTACAAAATATAGTATATTATTCTATAAATAAATTTTTAATTATTATAAGAGGATACGATTTAATTTGAATATTTGATCATAAACAATGAGTTTTCTTATTGAACAGAAGTTTCCTTTTCCGAACACTTTATTGTTAAACTCCTATGTAGCATGAAGATCTTTAAGGTGGAAAACTATCTTCAGTCCACAGGGTTTCATTGCACCTTCACCATAAATCCAATTTTGATAAAATGATTTAACGAAAATAGTTTAAAATGTATATTTTTAGTTTCTTAACCCTTTCTCTCATAGTGTTGTTGTGAAGGAGTAATTTTTAACATGCTATTTAAAGTGATATTGCTAATGAATTTTAATACTTATATTAAAATAAAATCATGAGATAAAGGATTACCACGTGCATGATTATTTTATTTTTATTTCACACATCTTTTTGATAATAATTTTATTTATTATTTGGAACATGTACATATATTTATATATACATATGCTTCAGTTTATTGTATGTATACCCAATGGAATATATTTATATATACATATGCTTCAGTTTATTATATGTATACCCAATGGAATATATTTATTTATACAAGCTAAAAGCTAGTGAATATTTTGTGTCAATAATGTGTCTGGTTAATATTTACAGGTTTCAATATGTCTTGCACTTATTGTCAGGTCTTCAAAAAAAAGATTGAGAGGAAGGTTTACTCAATAAATTTCCCACATATTTATTTAGTTAATATTGTGGAAATAATTCTAAGTTTACAACTAGTTGCAAAGTACAACTCTTTCAAATGGATAAATAATGTATTAAACACAAATATATAGCCTACCTACTTTCAATTTTAGCCAGGTACTTTTTAGAGGAAATCTTTGTTTATACATGTGCGTGTATCAGTTTTTGTTTTGGCGTAAAATTTTACTACATACACATATGAGAATGGCTGTGACAAAAATATTTTAAAAAATAGTATAATTATTTGGTTACAATTCTTAATTAGGCTATTTTTACATAAGTTTGATTTATATCAAGGTCAACTTATTTTTAGTAAAATTGTAGTTTAATCAATTAAAATGTATTTACATTATTATTGTAATATTACAAAAATAGAAGTAAAATAAAATTACTGCTTGGGAAGTGATTTGATGCTGTAACACACCGTTATCTTCTGACAATTGTAAGACCCAATGTGTTATAACGCCCTCATAACAATGATAAATCACTCTCTGGTGAACACTAGTTTATCATTTTGCGACCATTAATGTGAAGGGAATTTTAAACTGCCCTCAGCTGCCCATGGCTGACTCTTCAACCACATGAAAAATGGAACCTTATCCAACTGTACGATGTGGATGTGGATGGGGATCGTACAGTTGGATAAGGTTCCATTGCTCATGTGGTTTGATGAGCGAACCTTGGATGGCTGAGTGAAGTAGTTTAAAATTTCCTTAACATTAATGTCCGCAAAATCATAAACCCTCTTAACAGTTAAACACATTTTATTGGAATGAAACGAATATCGGAGACAGCGAGGTAAATACTGTTTTCCCCGAACTATTCGGGTACTGCTGGACCCAGACTAGCCCATTGATGACTTGATTGGTTTTTTGCCTGAGTTAGGTATAGTGATTGAGGGAATTAAAAATCGAAATAATTAACCACAACGTCACCGATTTCTTAATAACACAAGATAGCGCTCTTTGCCTCCGTGGCTAATGTGTTGCGTTATATAAAATAACAAGAAAAATTAATCATGTCGATAATAACAATGACAATAATAAAAATAATAATAAATAATTATTATTAAAAATTATAATGATTTAAATATATTTTAATGCCTTAAATTACATTCAGATCATATTCAAAAGATTAAATAGTTCAGTCAATTTTCCTTATTTTTATACCTAATTAAGCTGTGTTTGAAAAACCAGCTTCAATAACTGACCTCTGATTGGGGTTGTTGTTGTTGTTGGGATGGACTCTACATAATTTTTTTTTCAAAATAATGAAAAAAAAATATCTTGTAGAAAAATTTGCTTAAATTAAAATAAATGAAAAACGAGAGATTCTGTGTAGATAGCCTGAAGGACTTCTTTGCCTAAAAATTTAATATGTAGGATTTACTCATTTACTTGTGCTTGTTTGCTTTTCAATGTTTTTGAATTATTACTTGAAAGTATCACAAGTTTAATTAATAGCCATATTCATAGGTTTTTCAATCTCTTGCTATTCAGAGGAAACTTTAAAAAGAACATTTAGAAAAAAATACATAAATAAGATATGATAAAATATGAAAAAATTCAACCAGTTTTAAAGGGTTGAAAAGTTGAAAGCCTTAAAAAATTGTTCATAAATTTTATTTAAAGAATGTTATTTACGAAAACGTTATCTGCATGATTAATAAGGCTTGATTGTAATCTACGCCCATAGAAATAATTTTTTATCAATATAAAAGTAAGATACTTTTTGACACAAAGAAAAATACTTTTTGTAATAAGTTCTGCTAATGTTAAATCTTAATTGGCTGCTAAACGGTCAAATGTGAAATATTTGTTCCTCAAATGGTTAATTCTTCATAATCTTTCTTTATTTTAAGTCGAGTCATTTCTGTAATCATTACTGATTGAATCGTTCTTTAACACATCAGTTAAAGTTAGTCATTTCATTTTGTTTAACAAAATATAACGTCAGTTATAAAAATAGTACAGTTTGCTTCAAGTAATTCACGGTCGCTCATTTTACTTTTGAGTTTACATTTTTCAAAGTGGTTTGTTAAAATGGATTCAGAAAAAGTGGACATTTGTAATGAGGTGACCGCAATCACTGATGAAGAAATTTCCAAAGAAAATACGACGACTATTCCGGGAAATTGTGAGGTCACAGTGGAGGTGACTGTTGCAGATGAGTTGCATTCTGCCACCAATGCCACAATTCTGGAAAATATGTGCGACTCCATGACGGCAATTATGGACAAGAATTTCAGTCAATTGCGGTTCCAGATGGACGAAACGATTCACTTGGACGGCAATTACGATTCCCTTGGAGAGGCGACTGACCACTCTGAAGCTGTCAGCATGATTGTGAATTTGGACGATTTTGCCAAAGTTACAGATGACGAAGATGATGATTTTGAAGATACGAAAGAGGATGTTAGTGAAGGAAAACGTGATGAAGATAAAGATAGTCATGCTAATGGTAATGAAGAGAACTCGAAAACTGACAAAGAAGCAATTGATAACGATGGTAAAATTAAAAACGATCTCAGCAATGAAAAATCTGTGTTTTTAGAAACTGAAAAAGGAGAGGTAAGATTAAAATCTTACTGGTTGTTTTAAACGTTTTGAAATGTATTATTTTCACACCAAAATGTTTTTCGTTCAAAAGTCACCAAATATTCAAAGTCATTCGAACAAACACAATAGTTTAACTGCAGCAAAATATTAGTTTAAAATGGATCGATAATAGCACAATTGAGGTAAGCTCTATGTTGTTTGAATGTGGGTTACCTCGCCTGTGTTATTGTCGATGCAAATACTAGTTACATAACATCAGAACTTTATTCAGGTGAATTTCCATACAAATCCAATTGACCTAATATGGGAAAGGGGATCTCATGTCGTGTGATTTAATGATTAGGAGAGATGACCTCAAAATTATTGATAAATGTTTCCAAAAGAAAAACAAAAGAATTTCCATTGATTAGTTTTGTTTCTGAATTATTTTTAAATAATTAAAACTGTTATAATATTCATAAATAAGATTCCACCATCGTAGGACGATGAAGTTTATTAATATGAGCTGAACATGCGATGTTAAGATCATATTTTACAACATTTTCTCTTGACAAAAACGTTTAAAATATTTCGTTCATTCAACACTTGAATGTGATAGACCATTCTGTTTAATGGCTTACATAGCATTTATATTATAGACGATCACATGCTACAGAATGCTCTTACCCTACCAACATTACGTATTAATCATGTACGAGTCATGCACTAGATCATATACGATTGGGTGAATTAAACAATCCTGATTACATGCTCCCAGTTTTTTTTACAGTAAATTATTACATACAAAAATTCTTGAACATTTATTTTAGTAATAATTTAAGAGCAGCACCATACACAAATTAGGATCAGGAAAATAAACCATGCTTGTGTGGGACTGTTGTCTTTTTCGTACCTTTATTATTATCCAGGTCTTATTGAATCTAAAATAAAACATTAAGGTAAAATACTTTTTATTTTATCATTCTTATTGTTTACTTGTGCTCACCTAAAATAACTTGATGTAATGGCATAATTTTCTCACGCCCCTTTCCCAATAAAAAAATTATTATTTTAATATTGAACAAAACACTTGATTGATTTGCCAACTATTACTCGATTTGTTTTCGAAATGAATAATACTCCTCTAAATATTATTAATTTGCATTATAATGTTGAAGCTTTTGTGACCTGTTGTGAATGTATTCTACAGTTCTAGATTGTATATCTTATTAAGCTGTGTTTCAAAAAACAGCTTCAATAACTGACCTCTGATTAGTGCTGTTGGGATTGCTGTTTGGGCGGTGGATGATTTGTGAATTACACCTAAATTTTGCCGTTTTTTCAGAATAATGAATTTTTTTTTTAAATAAAAGTTTGTTTAAATGAAAATAATGAACATAGCATTCTACATTGATGTAACCAATGATTTTTTGTGAAATCAATATTTACTTATTAAAACATACATTTCATAAGAAAGTTTATATTCACGGTTAACGGAGATTTTTATTTGAAGGTTTAGAAAAACGTTTATTTGAAACAAATGAAAGAAATGAAGATTCTTAGTTAGAATGCATGAAGGAATTTTTTTGTCAAACACTTATATATTTTTAAATAATAGACATTGTAGAAGTTTTTAAAGTTAGCCAATTTATCGTCAATTTTAGAGAGAGTTTTATTAACAAAAAATAAAGAAAAATGTCTATATAATAATATATATAACATTTTATTTAACAATTACAAAATTTTATAAACTTTTTAAACGTACAAACACCGTTGTTAATGCGTAGCATTTAATCTTGCTTGTTTTGTTAGCATCTCTATACAAAAATGATTCGAAATAAAAACTTTGAATTAATTTCAAAATATAACAATTTTCTCCCCTTGACGCCCCTAATTTGTTGTATTTTTAATTACCTCCAAAACAAAAGAATTTGTTCATGTGTTGCTGGCCCATTTGACACATATGATCGATGTGCCAAAAAAGTAGTTTTTTGCGCCGGATTTTTTGAAATTAGTTTTACATCACTAATTATCTTCATTTTTTGATGGTAATTAAAAAGTCGATTAATTTTTTGAATGTAGTTGAGAGCAGTTCAGGTTTTGTAAATTTATTGGAATTAAATAACCAATCCTTTATGTGGTGACATTAATGGCTTTTCACTTTAAATAGAATAATTATTGTTTGCGATAATAAAAAGTTAAGCTCTAAATGAGGAAATGAGGATAATGGTTTTCATCCATTTTAGAACAAAACTGAAGAGAGCTTAATTGATAACAGTTCATATCAATCCAAAACAATTCTGGTTTTACAGTTTTCAGCATAAAAAATAATTCTAGAACTAAAATTTTATAAAGTTAAAATTTATCTTCGAATTGATTTAATTTTTATTTAAATTCCACTGCGACCACATTTCTACCTTAATTTCAAGAATCATTTGATTCAGCTTGGCCGTAAAAAGTAATCTCGAATCTCAATATAAGAGACGTATGATTAGCTTAATGGAGTTGGTCGAACGATTGGAGCAAAATCACGAGTAAAAAACTAGAAAAATTATTTCAAATTAAACTTAAAATTATATTTTAAAAACTAAAACAATATAATATTTTTTTTGCCACATTCGCCATTTTGTAATTGAGACAATCACGGTCTTGTCTCCAGCAATTTGTGTTGAAGCTTCAGCTGAAATTACCATTTTATTTGTGTCCTTCTGCGTGCCTTTCCGGATGTGCTCTTGATTTTTGTACTTCATATTTTTTCAAATTGATTTTTGTACTTTATATTTTTTTAATTGATTTCATTACTTCCCCAAAAGTGTTCAATCATTGTAGTTTTCCTGATGGACAAGTTTTGAATATATACAGACCCCTATTTGTGTATATAAATATCTTGAAATGTACCGGTACATCTCATAGAAATTAAAAAATTTAAAATATGAACTCTAAATTATTTTACTTTAAAATCTATAATCCTTCACACTAATACCCAAATCAAAACATCTAAATTCTATAATAACAATTTTGTTATTGACTAACTAATAACGAATAACTTTCAAAGGAAGTTTGTTTATTTATCACAACAAGCAAAATGTTTCTATATTATAAAGTTCAATAATAAATTTAAAATGTTGCATTAAAGTTTAATTATTCTGTGATCTTGTATAAATGAACCCCAATCTAATTAAACAATTATGGTGAAAATAATTCTTTAAAGTTGTTACATGAAGTACTAATTGTTTGTTTTTGTATTTGCAAGTGATATTATTATTATTAAATAAGTTTCATTATAATTACTCGTGAATCATAAAATATTCTGAGTTTATGTTGAAAGATCAGCACGTGTTGTGTAATGCGTCTTGTGGTCAAAGAAATGATCTCGAGTTACATTTGCACACAAACAATCCACACAATTTTAAACATAATCATATATAAAACAATTTACATATACGTAAGTACACTCGTGCTTAGATAAACCAGCAAACATTTATTGAAAACTGTCTTTCCCAACATAATTTTATCTTGTATAGAATAATTTTCCTTTGCGAGATATCGTGCATTTGGTTTTTATGTAATTACGCTGTCGACATAAATTGTAATTCCATTAAACTCGTTTCGTCATTGAGTCTGTGAAGTTAAGGATGGATGACCTCCAACGTCAATATTGATGGTTTTGCAAGCGGTGAAGGAGTCTTGCACCCATCGCCTTTTCCATTGGAACGTGAATAAAAACATAATTTTTTAAGTTTGTAATTTACACGTATAATTTATATTCTTCACAATTTAATATTTTTTGGCTAAAGTTCATTCACTTGATAAAAATAAGACAATTCTAAAGTGGCACACTGCCATCCAGAGCTAATTCGTATTCGAGAATAATTGCATAATAATGCATGAGAATGTAATTCAAGGAACGAATGTCTGCCCTCATTACCAAGGTGCAAATTAAGATGATGCAAAGGTGTAATATTCCTAATGGAATTATGGCCGATTGATTCTCCAATTTAATTCTGGTGTGTTTAGTGATTCTTGTTTTGTTTACATTTCGTTTTGTGATACAGTTGCAGTTGTTGTTTTTTGGTTCTGTTAGTGTTTACTTTATGCATTGTGGTTGATAAAACAACGGTGTTCTTGTAAGTTACTTGGCGATATCAAGTATTTGTTTATACACTTATTTTAACACGTAAGTCTAAATGGCTTATTCCATCTTAAGAAACACCAGCGATACAAATCAAGTTAGTTTGTTTTTAAAAAAAAATACAGGTAAATGTTTGCCCGTATAAATGTATTAAAAGGATTGAACCGTGGTAGATAAAATTTTGTGTTTTTGACGTCGGTATTACCATAGAAACAAGGGGCCAATTCAAGTGTGTGACCCATTTAGGTCAAATTAACTGTTTGACCCGTTCAGGAGGCCAAATTTAGTGTGACCCGCTTAGGGGGGGTCAATTTAAGCGTGTGGTTCTTTCAGGAGACTAAATTAACTGTGTGACCCGTTCAGGAGGTAAACTTTGGTCTCTCTCCTCTACTTAGGAGGTCACCTTAAGTGTGTGACCTGTTCAAGAGGTCAAATTAAGTGTGGTATCCTGGAAATTGAGAGTTTATGGAGGATGTAAAGCGTTCAACAGAACTAAGAATTTGGATAGCTTGAAAATAGTTTTTGTTGAATGAATTTACTACCCATGTATAAGGAAACCCGGAGTTCTAACATAAGTACAAATATTTTGTAAATATTATTTCTTGAATTATAGATATTGGAATAACTTTGTATAGTTGATGTAAATATTGAAATTTAGTCTTCATAGTAAAATGAACACGATGGCCCAAATTGATTGCAATGGTTTCCATAATGAAGTTGAAAAATCTCGCCTGAAATTTGAATAATAATGTTGGATATTTCTTGAATTAGTTGAGTGAAGGTAAAAATTGTAATTGTTCAACAATTGTGTTCATTCATTTGAAGGATACAAGAGAAGAAATAAATAATTATCAACATGTTGATTTATTCTTATAAAAATATTTGATCTATTATGTTGTCAAAATACTGAAAAAATCGTATTTCTTATAAGGAATTCCACTCAGGATTATTACACCGCATAATTATATAAAATAATTAAGTTATCAATAAAAAACGGGGGAAAAAATTTGAATTTATAGTTTTTTTTATGGATTTTATGGAACATTGCATTTTTTCATTTTTTTTTAAATTGAAATATATATGCTCACATTTAGTACATTGGGAGAAAGGTTTGGGTTCTTTGGACATTCATTGTTCATGAACATTTAAATTTTGTTTAATAACATACATTTATTGAGCTGTGTTTGAAAAACCAACTTCTATAAATGACCTCTGATTTATGTTGTCGTTATCGAGATTTTGCCCTTTTTAAGATAATAAACAAAATTATTTGACAGAAAAGTTTGTTTAAATGAAAATAAAGAACATAACAATCTCCACTGGTGTTACTAACGATTTTTTTTTGTGAAATCAGTATTTACTTATTAAAACATACATTTTATAAGAAAGTTGAATTTTTTTTAACGTTCTGATTAAAGTTTATTTAAAACAAATGAAAGAGCTGGACTACTTTGCCAAAAAATTATATTTTTTTAAATAAGACATTTTAGAAGTTTTTAGACTTAGGCAATTTATAAAGTTCATGATTAACCAAAAACTATTTTAAATGGGTTAGAGATGATTTTATTGGAAACAAATGAAAGAAAAATGTTAATATAATGATATATAGAATTGTGTTGAAATATGACACAATTTTATAAACTTTTTTAAAATACAAGCATAGCTTCTAATGCGTAGCATTTACTCGTGCTTGTTTTTATAATATTTTATGATGAATATATTTGATCTAAAATCACATCATAACATGTAGTCTGCATCTATTTTCTAAACTAATAATTTGTTGAAACAATTAATGATAAAAAAATTGAATTAAAAATGTAATTAAAGAGAACAAGTTTCGAAATCACTTGAAATACAAATTATTCTTTCTGTTCTCAGAAATAATCAGAATTGTGTAAAAATTTTCATAATTTTTATTTTATTTTTATTTTTTTTTTACATTGTTTAATTTGTATTTCATTAAATTCAGATGCTAGTTATGATGCAATGGCTCAAAGTTTTGTCTTTGGACTGCCTTGTGGACCAAAATATATTTTATGTAACTGATAAATCACTCTCTGGTGAATACTAGTTTATGACTTTGCGGGCATTAATGTGAAGGAAATTTTTAAAGTGCTGCCCTCAGCCGTCCAAGGTTCGCTCTTCAAACAACACGTGGTTTGAATAGCGAACCCTGGACGGCTGAGGGCAGCACTTTAAAAACTTCCTTCACGTTAATGCCTGCAAAGGCAAACATTTTGTGTTTTATTGGTGGCTCTGAGAGGTCGATCATTAAGACTCGAATGCTAAACAGCTTCATGTCAAATTTTGTGAAAATTTATTTTGTATTACTTTAACGTTCGAATAAATTATTGAATTAAATTATGTTTTGGGTCGCTTACCGAGCTGTAGCTTCAAATTAAAAAATAGTTTTTATAAACATTTATATTTTTCTTAATGTGACATAAATATAAACAAACAAGGATTGACAATTGCAATGTTTTTTCAACTTTATGTGATGTTGATTAACATTTAACGAAAATTATTTAAGTGTTTAAGACTTAATGTGAATAATTATAAAATTAAATCACTTTGGAAAATTACAAATAATTTAAACAGTTTCGATGAATTTCACATCGAAAATTCGAAAGAAATCTACAAACATGTTGAAGGTACGGATTTAATTTATTTTGTACATTTTTTATTTCTAGAATAATTTTTTTTATGAGAGTTTGAATAATATTTCTTAATTTTATTACGTATTTCCTTATTTTTATAAAACATTTTTTTATTTTTATTAGGAATAATTTAAATTGGGCCTTTCAAATTGTTTATTATTATCTGTATACAGCGAATTAAATATTGCTCATAAAAAACATCAATAATGGGTCAAACTCTAATTTGTTCAAATGCTTATATGAACAGAAATTTCAAAACGAATCATTAATAGGTTCAATAATGTTAAATAAGTTTTATTTTGTAATATAATATAAATAAAATATATAATATAATATATAATATAATATATAATATAATATAATATATAATATAATATATAATATAATATAATATAATATAATATAGTACAAATATAAGTTATATTTTGTAATATAATATTCATATTATTTAACTTTTGCGAATTATTTTCATCTTTTAAAATTAATCTCGAAAACTTTTACTCAACATAAAAAATAAAAAAGATAATGTGTAAAAAATATTTCAAAATCAATGTTATTTGATTTAAACAGAACGATTGAATAAATGGCTTTAATGTGGCTCGTAATTTTAATGGCTTAAACTCCTTTAATAAAACCGTTTTTATTGCTCAATTTTTAACGGTTTTGATGCTTTAAGATTTTGAATGTTTCTATTTCGTTTTCAAAATGACCAAATTTTATTTAGTTTTGATTTTCGTGGGAATACAAGTTTTATTAAACGCAAACAACCACAAATATTTCAACTATTCTACATAAATGCAAGATTTCTCTAGTATTTGAATATTTTAATTTTATTATTGGGCAGTCTTATTTGAATCAATTTCAAATTCTATATTTTCAGTTTGTTTTATTTAAAAAATATGAATGATAAATCACAAACAAATGCAGTGAAGCACTTGCCAAATTTGAATAACCAGTACTTTATTTTGAGAGTATCACGCAAGGGAGGGGGAGGGGGAGGTTGGGTTTCCTTCGCCTTGTTTCATTGGGGTTTGTAGGTTATCGTGAGTCGAATTTTTATTAACAAGTTCCAGATCATTTTTTAATTTCCAAAACTTTATTAAAACATATTTTACACATTTTTTCTAAAAAAAATTGTTTGGTGTAAAACGAGAGTTACTTAAATTTTTTGAACTAAAATGTTTAATCGCATATTTGATGTTTTGTGTTGGGTTTGATGAAAAATTGTAAGAACTCGTTACATATGGATTATTATTATTATAATATATTATATATTATTGTATTATTATTATATTGTATATTATTGTATTATTATTATATTGTATATTATTATATTTTATATTCTATTATTGTAATGTTATTGTATTATTATTATATTATTGTTATATTATTGTATTATTATTGTATTATATATTATTTTATTGTTATATTATAAATTACTGTATTATTATTATATTATTAACACTAGCTATTTGTTTACACTCGAATAAATCTTTCGTTTCAACGCCTGGAAGTTTAATCTCAAATGACCGTATCCATAATTGCTACATCGACCTTGGTTCACTCTAGCCTAATTGCATGGGATGACCATAGACATTTATGACTCGACCCTCTAATCAGCGTGAAATTCTCTCCTAAAACAGGTCACTACAGGTTAGACATGCGATCACATCACTAACCTTCTTCTTTCTTTTTTTAGAACTTGTTTAAACTTTTCGAAATAATAATACATTAACATCTTCTACAGTGGCCTTAATTCAACTGTTCCGAATCTCTGCCCCGCTTCACATATAAACTTTAAGATTACTATCGTACCCACACCTTCATTTTATGCAGTCGACATATGATGCTTCCTCCAAACCGAGTGAAGCTTTGCATGCGAGATTTCACTTTCCGGGTTTTTTTGTGACATTTACTATGGATAAAATTTATTTGATCATCTTTTTGTATTTTTCACGCTTTATATTTAAGATTTTAGATAACCATGAGCAAAACAGTTTATAGCTAAAGCATTGATGGTATAACTAAGAACATTGGCCCATAAGGAACTTAAATCAAATTTCCGAAGTTTCTTTAAAAAAATGAGAGCACCTGCATTAAATCCAAACTAATATATTAAAATAAAACGCTTGCTCTCATGAAAGTAACATTTCCTATTGTTAAATTAGAAGAAGAATAGTTAAGTAAACGGCAAAAAGCCAGCACGAAACACCGCTTTGTGTTTGATCAGCGAAGTTGTTAAGCAATGTTGTGTCTGGTTAGTACTTGGTTGGTCACCGCCTGGGAACGCCGGATGCGGTTGGCAATAAACCCGGCGGTAAATGTACTGCACTTGCACCCAAATAAAAATAATAAAAAAATGGATAGAAAAGGAATCTATGAAGGTACAGAAAAATGTTTAGAAATATCAGTTGGTTAGCGTGTGGCGAGGAGCGTTGAAACATTTGAAGGTCTCAAAATTGAAAAGTAGAACAAAAAAAAATGTTGAAGATGACAAGACTGAAATCAAATTTTATTTTTTAATGACAAATGGATCGATAAATTATTTTTTTTCATTCTCGTGAATTTATATTGTAGGTTATGATTATCTATTACTATAATATTTTTGTTCTTATCATCTTTATTGTAATTATATTGTAATTCTTATCAACATTATAATTGTTATCAGTATCATTAACTTCGGGATATAACATTTAACATACATATAATCAGTTTAATGGTGTTACATTTGTCCTTCTTTTAAAGAATTCTTGAAATAATTTCACTTTTAACTCTGATAAAAACAAAGTAGTGTTGATAACAAATCCATGGAAATGTCCACGCTACAATAATACAAAATAAAATGATACACAAATAAATAATTTGAAATAGAAATGTTGAGGATAATAAAAAGATGGAGTCACGAAAATGGGATTAACTTTTTCTAATTTCTATTTAAGTAATTTAAATTCAAAATTCCCGACTTTGTATTTAAACTGTTGATAGCCTTTCGATCTTGCTCAGGCGCTTGACCGTTGAGCTAAGGTAACTTTATTTTATTTATAGTTTGCTCTGAAATAGTTTTAGAGAATCATTTCAAATTACAATTCTATGGTGATGAATAGATACATACCACTCGTTATTTATCCTTTTTGCTCTGTTTTATATTTCATCTATATTAACATTTTTTGGTGTTTTTGTTTCTTATTTGCTAATTTGTATGTACTCTGTTACTATCTCTTCTATCCTTCTTCGCTTTGTTTTCAGTATCCGGAGGGCATAGGCTCATTCGTTTTTAAATGCATTCATTCTCTATCATTTATATGTTCTTTGTATTTTCTCTCTTACTCTTCCTTATTTCCGTAATTCCTTTTTCTTTATATTGTCTTTTATTTCTCCTCTTTAATATTTTATCTTTTAAATTTTCACTATCGCTTCTTCCTCTTCCTTACCTATCTCCTACTTCTCTCACTCCTTACCCACACACTTACTATCGCTTCTTCTTCTTCTTCTTCTTCTTCTTCTTCTTCTTCTTTACCTATCTCCTACATCTTTCACTCCCTACCCACACACTACCACCCATTCTCATGTGATGTACGCACGTGCTATGACGTGCGTGCGTAGCCTGATGCGTGAGGTCTCGTGCCTCAGCCTCTTATTGTTCCGAAGGTCTGCGTAGCTTCCAGTCGCTTCAAATGTGCTCGCGTGGGGCCAAACGTGCGTCAGTGTGCCTCAAACAACCATAAGATTATTCGATGCAGTGTTTTTGCTGACGTTGTCTGTGCTTTGACTTTTTCGTGCTTGTACCCGGTGTTGTTACGGGCGAATGTGCATCATAAACATGGATTACATTGTTTCGAAAACGTTACTGACAGTTTAGATGAGTGTTACTAAAATAATATTTCTAACTAACCTCCGTGTTTGATGAAATAAAACATTCAAGTTGAATACAGTTCAATCTCAAATTTTGTGATGTCAATTCTTGTTTTGGTGTTGCGTCACTTTTAGCTTTTAGTGATTATGGTAGCCGAGGGGGGGCAGAGACCCCTCCTCCGTACGCTTCCCTCCAACAATGGAGTAAATGTCTCAAATTTGGTAAGACTTTTTTCAATTTTGATCACACCATTGACATAAAAAAGTTGGTTTATAAATATATAGTTTTTAATATTATGACTTCTGTTATTTTTATTTTGTTGTTTCTTATATTTACAAACTTGTTCTTAAATGTTTTGACGTCACAATTAATTCGTGTGAAAAAGTACACTTGAAATACTACATGCATGTTTTTTATTACTAAAGATTATAAATTAATTTGATTCGTACATTATAAATTACCAAAAACGTGTTTTCAAACTAGTAACGTTTGTTTGAAAATAATTTTTAATTTTTTAATTATAAATAAGCAAACATTTTGAAAACATAATTTGTTATTTCTTAATCAAATTTAGTTTTCATTTGGAAGGACTTTTTCTATTTAGCAAACTTTGTCTTTGGATATCTTTACAAAAACCAAAGTGTTGTCCTAGGTCTGTTTCTACGCAATTATAACATTTCATAAGAATTTTTCTCAATACCATATTCAATGTATTCTCGTCCATATGACACCATGCATTGCTTTACAGTTCACTAATTAGTAAATTGATTTTTTCAAATCTTTATTTATTTCTGAAAACATTCAATTATAAAACATTCAGTTAGAAGACATTCAGTTAAGTTCGGACCTTTTTGTTTTTTAAACTATAAAGAAAGAGTTTGCTCGAAAGAAACAAGACACCATGTTTAAGAAGTCAAATTTATACTCTGTGTGAGTTAGGATAAAGTTATTTTGAAAAGTACTTAGTTTTTAAATTACAAAAACAAAAATGTCTGAATTTACCCAATTTGAAGGATAACAATAATAATAATTAGAACATTTTAAATGAAGATCCTATGATCCTCACGAGTCTTTGTCACCGCTTCACATTGTAATTCGTATAAATTACCCATGCTGAAATGTGTACCCTGTGGTATGCTACCAACATACGGCGCTCCCTTGAAGCCGGGGTAAGCTTGGCATGTATGAAAATAGGATAAATAGCCATGTTCAACTCTCCTATTATGAACCACTCGTCACTTGCATTAAAATAAGACCACTATAATAGCTACAAGTTCCCTTGCTCATCCAAAAATAGGTTATAAATTAACATGGTCTTTCCAATTCATGTAGTAGTAGTACTATTATTATTGTTATTATTATTGCTATTACTATTAATATTGTCAATGTTATTACTCAATACTTGGTTGATATTATTATTCTAGCTGCCATTATTATTATATTAAATATTTATTATAATAAATAAAAAAAACTTATTATTTGTGAAAATGACATTGTTTGAATGTTTCGATTGTCGTGTCATTCTATGTCATAAAATTAGTTTTATTTCTCCCGAATATTAACATTAGAATAAAATTATCATTATTATCACATCATTTCATTATCACATAACATTATCATCACATAACATTATCATCACATAACATTATCATCACATAACATACCATCTTATTATTATCATCACATCGCATACCACCATCATATTATCATCATTGTGTGCCATCATATTATCATTATCGTATACCATCATATTGTTATTATCATCATCATATACCATCATATTATTATCATCGTCGTATACCATATTATTATCACATCACATCACATCACATACCACCATCATATCATCATCACATCGCATACCACCATCATATCATCACATCGCATACCACCATCATATCATTATCACATCGTATACCACCATCATATCATCATCACATCGCATAGCACCATCATATCATCACATCGCATACCACCATTACATCGCATACCACCATCACACCACCATCACATCGCATACCACCATCATGTCATCATCACATCGCATACCACCATCATATAGCATACTACCATCATATCATCATCACATCGCATACCACCATCATAGCATACTACCATCATATCATCATCACATCGCATACCACCATCATATCGCATACACCATCATATCATCATCACATCGCATACATCATATCATCATCATATAGCATACCATCATATTGTTATCATCACTTCATGTTCTCATCACCATGCCGCATTACACATCAGTTTTGCAATGTTCATAAATTTTTAGTCGTGTACATTTTATTTGCCATAATGATTAGTAAATAAGTTTTTTTTTCATTCTATAAACAATATATTGAGTTATATATTGAGTTACTATTGCCTTCGAGTAGTAGCTCCATAGATATTTTGAACAAAGTTTTAAATATGTTCATATGAGCTAATGTTAATCTAAATTTTGTTTCAAATAATTTTTATTAAAAAAAATATGTTCATATGAGCTAATGTTAATCTAAATTTTGTTTTCAAATAATTTTTATTAAAAAAAATCAGGTCATAAGGATTATGATTGAAGGACAATTTATAAGAAATTGCAATATTTCTAAACGATATAATAAAACAAATTGATGAAAAATGCAATGGAGGATTCAAATGTGTAGGATTAGTTTAATGAAAACATTAAAAGTGTATTATATGCATTTAAATATAAGTTTAGTTTAAACCTATATATAAAATAAACTTGAAACTAAAATAAATAGTTTACTATGTGTTCATTTGAATATAAATTTAGTTAAAACCTGTATGGAGAAAGAAATTAGGATTTTAATCCATAGTTTACAGTATTATAGTGTGTAAATTTTCTAATTTTATTGAATCATTTGACAAACTACATTGCATGATTGGTTAAAAGAAGTTCACATGCAGGATAGTATTTATTTTCCATATGTATTGTGTGACCCAAGTGTCGTTTGTCAAATTTATGAAGTAATTAATTGTTGTTTTATTGTTTGTGTTATTTAGTTCACACATTGAGTTAAAAATTATTGAAGTACGTCACGCGACACTAATGTATAATTACGTTATAACAATACAAATAATAAACTATTATTATATTGTATTGTAACAATACAAATAATAAACTATAATTATATTATGGCAATAATAATGAAGTATATTTATAGTATGAAAATAACAATAAATTATAATTATAGTATGAAAATAACAATAATAATAATAAAGTGTAGTTATAGTATGACAATATTAATAGTAATAGTAAAGTATAATATTACAATAATAATAATAATTATAAAACAATGAAATAATAATAAAATATAATTTTCATTACAATTAAGGTTTCTCAAAATCTTTGAACGGGTGATCCATGTTTAGTTTGAAATGAGAAGTGAACAAATAATGAAATTATTTTTTGTGTCTTTTTAATTTTAAACTTTTTTATCTTTTATTATTTGATTAGAACTTTTCAGAGCTTCACATGTTAAAACCATTTTACCATTACCCACATCAAGCGATATGACATATGGCGCTTCTTCCAAGCCGGGGTAAGCTAAGCACGTCTGAAATAGGAGTAGCCAGCCATGGTAAATACGAATCGTCCACAATGACAGTTTTTGAATTAAAATTCTAAATATTTATGATTTTTCCCAAAAACAAATCCAGAAATATGTATAATCTACAGGATACCTAAAAAACAGAATCTGTTTCCTTAATAATTGATTAATATAATTTTTTTTTATTATTTCAATGATGATAAAAAAGTGATCTAAAAATATTAAACGATGAATGAAAATGAAAAAAAAACAATGTGAAAAAAAATTATTGACATAATTGGGGGTGAAATTATTTAGTGAAATAGAGGCGCCAATTTGAAATTGTTCTATTTTTTTCAATTGTTTTTCGAAGTCGTTAAAATTATGTTAAGCTAAACATTTTTTGCATTTAATTATTGTTTCGATTGAATTCATTCAAATTTATGAATAATTAAATCTTTAGAGATCTTATAAATGTTTCAGTAACTCAAATTTTTTCTAATCAACCGTTTTTTTGTAATGTTTAAAATAATTTAATTTGAGTAGAATAATTTTGAATGGCTACAGGTGTTCCTGATCGTCTAATTAATTAAAATGTTTTATCTTTCATGCCACGTGACAATCGGATTAAACACCGACGATGATTGGTAACAAAAAAATCTTTGAATATTATTTAAATAATATTTAATCACGTGACAATTAAATACACCTTTGCTTTTGCATGATTCTATTTTATGCTCTGTTTCTACTCTTTTGTTTTCTCTTTTGCTTTTTTCTTTTGCTTTTTCTCTTTCTACTCTTTTGCTTTTTCTTTCGCTTTTTCTTTCGCTTTCTCTCTTTCTACTCTTTTGCTCTGTCATTCTACTCTTTTGCTCTGTCATTCTACTCTTTTGCTTTCTTTCTTTCTACTCTTTCGCTCTCTGTCCTTCTACTCTTTCGCTTTCTCTCTTTCTACTGTTTTGCTTTCTCTTATTCTATTATTTTGTTTTCTCTCATTCTACTCTTTTGCTGTCTTTCTATTTTTTTAATTTCTCTCTTTTTACTCTTTCACTTTCTCTCTTTCTCCTATTTTGTTTGCTCTCATTCTACTCTTTTGCTCTCTGTATTTCGACTATTTTGATTTGTCTCTTTCTACTCCTTCACCTTATCTCTTTATACTATTTTGTTTTCTCTCTTTCTACTATTTTGTTTTCTCTCTTTCTACTATTTTGTTTTCTCTCTTTATACTATTTTGTTTTCTCTCTTTCTACTATTTTGTTTTCTCTCTTTCTACTATTTCGCTCACTCTCCTTCTACTCTCTTGCTTCTACTCTTTCGCTCACTCTTATTCTACTCATTTGCTCGCTCTTCTTGTGCTTTTTCCTTATACTTCGCTCTCTCCTTTTCTACTCTTTCGCTTCTTCTTCTTCTACTGTTTGCCACTTTACTTCTACTCTTTTTCTCACTCTCATTCTACTCTTTCGCTCACACATCTTCTTTTGATTATCTCACTGTCACGCTCTCTCGTTTACATTGCCACTCTCACTAAAACATTTTCTATGAAAACGTTTCACTTTGCACGCGCGCGCGCGCATTTTATTTGTAACTTTGTTGTCGAATGAAAATTAATTTTGTTCAATCTGATGTGGAAATCAGAGGCGCAGTTTCTCGGGAAGCTCTTCCTCGGACAATCATGTCGGGCCCAAACAAAGTTCTCGCAAGTCCTCGGCCATCCTCGTCCCTACTCGGGTGGGTTTCTGTTATACGTTTTGCATTGTGCGTGTGGTGGAATCAATGCGGGTGTCTGTGTGCGGTTAGGCGTGACAAGGACGGATTTGCGTGTATTTATGCAATTTTGGAGATGTATGTGTTGTACAGTCGCCCAAGGAAGCTTTCCATAGATAGTTTGTTCAATTAAGATAATGATGAATGTTGAACTGATGGAAATCATTTATAATATCTTGTTTTATTTACTGTAAAATATTATGACTTTTTATTAGGAACTTAAATGTTTACCACTTCGTAATTCTACCAATCTTATATGGAGAAAAATCCTTCTTAGGCTACTGTCAATTCAGTTTGTTCAATAGTTTTCTAATTATATGAATTTAAAACCTTTCATACTAAAATTTTTATTTGTTTAGTTTATTTAGATAAACAAATTCATAATTCATGCATAACTATTTTTATTGATTTAATTTTTTTCTATTTAAACAGGATTCTCTGCCAATCTACAGATTCGGTTAATTCAGCCATGATAAGTAATTTTTGGAATTCCTGAATTAATTAATTAATTAATGTCTGAAGTCATCAGGAGATTTACAATCCAGATTTTGCAAGTCAGACTGACCGTCAAATCCTTAATTATTACAAAGAGCAGTCTGGCAAAATCTTGAGCTCTTATTCGATCTTGTGAGATCTCGTACATGGTAGACTCCTGGTGACGTCGTCTAATTTATTTCCCTTTTTTACCTAGTTTTACTAACGACTCCTGTTTTTATCATTAACTTACTTGCCGTTCATCGATGCCCATTTTGAAATGTTGATTGTCACAAAACTAACTATTGGACCATTTCGGTTTTTTGGAAATTATATAATTTCAATAAATTTTTCAAAGTTTATGCGTTCATTATTTTGAAGAAGTATAAACAGTAAAATTATTTCAGTTTATTTAAGTTGATTTAATTGTCTAAAATCTTTAATGAGCTTTCCAATTTTTAATGGATTTATATTTTTTTGAAATAAAATTATGAATTTAGTTGCAACACCGAACGATTTAAAAAAATGTTGCAAATTTTTCTTAACTTTTGCTGAATAAATTCTCAGTTTTCGAATGTCGATGTTTTATGTTTTGAATGATTATAATTATCTAACACAACTAACATTTTAGATTGTATGTGTGTTAGTTTGTATATACGTATCAATATACATATATACATATATACATATATGTATATATGTATATATATATATATATATGTATATGTATATGTATATGTATATGTAAGTGTATGTGTAAATATATACGCATAACACTATATTGTAATTTTTGTAGAATAGTCGTTAGACCAAGATTTCCTTTTAAAGATGGCGTCAAAATTGAAAACTTGAAAATATTTTTGACTTTATTTCACGTTTGATATACTTTGAATCTCGTCAAGTCTAAAGATGTTTGTCTAGTTCAGTGAATATTCTCACTAGATGTTATAGTAATAATATGGATATGATGTTGACGCTGTTTTGTTTGAATACGCAATGCTGATTGCTTACTAATTATAATTGAATTAATTAAATAATTAATTATAATTGACTTAATTAAATAGTTAATTGTAATTGAACTAATGAAATAATTTAAGGTGGGTTTAATTGTTTTCATTAATTAGTGTTTTTCCCAAAAAGTGCGCAGCATTCAGCCCTGACAGTCAACCACCTCCGCACTATAACTATAAGCACTATAAGCGTCCTATAGTGACGGGGGTGTCCGTGGCATACCTTGTAAGTATAGTGACGATGAAATATAAGAATAGTTCTGCACACTACCAATGTTTGCACAACACGTTTTTATTTTTTTGTGTCTTTAATGTATTATACTAAATTAATGTAAACATATTTTTATATATTTTTAATTTAATTATTAATATAATTATATTTTTGTATATTTTTTATGTAATTATTAATATAATTTAGTGTTAAGTTCATCTTTGCAGTTGACTAAAATATTTTCATTCACTTCTGTAACCATCACAAAAGGTCAAATTTTTGATAATCTTGACAGAAAAAACAATTTTAACTTTGGTTTAATTCTGTCAATTATTTCACAATTAAATTAATTTTGTTAAACATCTGTAAATACTAAATTATTAAATTATTTTTAATTGGTTAATGGTTTATAATTGTAATTGCAGTTTCCTAAATTAAAAAGTGATCTACTGTTTACATCTACATTCTGGTTATTATTTTTGGTTGTTTTCCTTATTATTTATTTTTTATTGTGAAATTTGTGTTTTGATTACTAAGTTAGTTCCCTTTTCATTATTCTTATTTTAATGTTAGCTTTGCCATTGTTAATATCTTTATATAAATATAAAATATTATGACCATATAGTATTTATAAAAATAAATTTTAATACTTTTGTGAAATACATAATTATGTATTACATCAAGGGTCTCAAAATTTAATTATCGTTAATTATTTTTTTTAAAGAATACCATTATATAATTCAAACATTATAAGGAAAGTTTAATTGTTTATTTAAAAAACAGTTTTAAATTTGCATTTTTGGATTTAAAAAAAATGTTTTGTCACTGTTTTCCAAATTGTTTTTATTTGCATTTTTGAATTTTAGTATCTTATGTAAAATCGGGTATTGTAAGTGTAATGTTAATTTAAGTTTGTTTCATATCAAATTTAAGTAATACCTTGGTATAACTTGTTATAAATCTAAATAAAGAAATAAATATATATATATGTTTATATATGTATGTATATGTATATCTATATATACACACACACACATATGTAATGTGTGTGTATGTACAATTGTACATTTGTTTAATGTGGCTATCTCTAAAAATGTTTATATATTTTTTTTGAAAATTACAATGTGAATTTGTATTTAAAAAAATAAATTTATCAAGTTTTGAAATAGTTAGTTTTTAAAAGTTAAATGTTTGCAGTAATTAAAAATATTGTTTTAATTTGTTATATGGGTAACATTAGTACATTGAAACATGTCGAAGTATATTAATTTTTTTAAGTGTTACTTTTATTTTCATTTATTTTTATTAAATTATATTTAATGTTTAGTATGTTTAATGTAAAATATAATGGAACTAAGGTTGTGCAATCAAATTCAAAATGTGAATTGAATGTAATTATAATCCATAATTATTTTAAATTGTTCTTATGGTTTTGATAAATTGTAGGATATATATTTCATAGGACATATGATAGTTAAAATAATGTTTGTGAATATATATATTTCATAGGACATATGATAGTTAAAATAATGTTTGTGAATATATATATTTCATCGGACATATGATAGTTAAAATAATGTTTGTGAATGTCATATTTGAAATATGGTTTTTCTTCAAATATGTTGATATAAATACATCTGCGACTTTTTTCTGTTAAATGACTGGAAACTTTTTCTTTCAAGAAAGCCTCTTTCTCGTCGAGAGACGAACTCTATGGCGAAAAGAAAGGGCCTCGCGTCAGGTCTTTCGACGCCTCCCAAATGAAACGCAAATTTGACAAGCCCAAGGTAACGCAAGTTGCTCACCGCTCCACTAATCTCACTTCTTAGCAAGTGTTTGTTAATCACTTTTTCGTTCACTAATTCTTTTTCACGTCTTAGCGCTATCTCTACATTAATACAAAATTTAACTTTGTATGTATATA
>JARUHE010221978.1:0-67517 GCA_031471125.1 Archaeomysis grebnitzkii | reverse complement strand
GTTTATTTCTATTGATGTTTATTTCTATTGATGTTTATTTCTATTGATGTTTATTTCTATTGATGTTTATTTCTATTGATGTTTATTTCTATTCATGTTTATTTCTATTCATGTTTATTTCTATTCATTTTCATTCCTATTCCTATTTTTTCCAATTTATATTCATTCCTATTCCTATTCATTCATTCCTATTCATATTCATTCATTTTCATTCCTATTCCTATTCATTCATTCATATTCATATTCATTCATTTTCATTCCTATTCCTATTCATTCATTCCTATTCATATTCATTCATTTTCATTCCTATTCCTATTCATTCCTATTTCTATTCATGTTCATTCCTATTCACTCCCATTCATGTTCATTCATGTTCATTAATTCATATGCATTCATTTTCATTTATATTCATTTATATTGATTTATTTATTCAGTCATATTTATGAAGTCATTTATGTTAATTTCTAAGTTTAATCATTCTTGCTCATTTTTAACTTATTCCTTAAAGATTCTTACATATTCTATCACACTATCACACCACATAAACAGATTATTTTTCTCTATAATGCCTTTAAGGCATGGTGGAACAAATTTGTCCCACCACATAAGGGGGATTTCCACAACCAATTTTAATGTATTTTTGCCCTTAAGGCAATAATTAGTTGTGCCTTAAAGAGTGAAAAACAATATAATTTACTTGCCTTATCCATGTGGATACGCATAGTGTGCTAGTGAAAGTATTTATTGATAAGTGTTACCTAAAATTTTAGTTTGGTGTAAATTTCCATTCCAACATATACTCGAGTCTGTCTAGTTGAATTGAAAATTAACATTTTTGGAAATTTGAAATAAAAGCAACACAAACTTGCATTAATCATTCCCATAATACAAATGTTTGTTAGAGATGATGTGTTTCTCAGGTCAACAATATGAGGCAATATTTAACATCACTGCTTGTGGCCGATAGAATTAGCATTTAATTTTTTTCTTAAAGTATTATCAAAAATTCATTGTTGTTCTTAAAGTATTGTCAAAAAAATAAAAACAATGTTGTTAATTTGACTGAAGCCTATTGATATCAATTTTTAAGCACATTCTATTGACTGCACACAGTGGATTTTTAAACACGTTTAAAAAAATTAATTTTCATATCTTATGTTCGTTCATCTCTTGAAATTTTGTTAAAAAGTTTTTTTTTTAAATTTTCAAATCCATAAAAATTTAAATTCATATAATTATTTGTTTATAATACTTGAAAATTAAATAGTTTCACAAATTTTGAAAAATATAATTATAATTTTGGCTTTGAATTCTTAAAATTGTTGAAATTCCTATAACTTAGTTCATAAAAGTTTAACTACTCAATTGAAAGTTAGATATTGTCTCATCTTTATGCATATAATGGTTGGTGAAATAATTTGTTTGATTGGTTTTGCATTGTTATAAAAAAATCTCTAAATTGTAAATGATTTTCTTCTATTTGTTTGATTTGAAAACAATATTTTTATTTCATTTTAAAATAGTAAAACAATTTATTGCAGTTTTTGTTAGATTTAATTAGAACTATCATAAATTAAAAAATATGGTCATTTAGGCTACATCTTTATCAAACGCCAATGTTTAGAAATTTGCTATAAATTGGATATTTCATAGAAAGTTTTGTGCAAATTAGTTATTGTGCTCAAATTGAGTATTTTATCTAAGTTGTTAAGTATTTCATGAAAAATCTGATTTGTTGGAATTTTGTTATAATTTGTGTAGTGAGGATGCAGCCAAAACAGCCAATCTGAATAATTGAATTCAATATGGACATATAATTCCAATTCTGAAGAATGATTAAATTAGTACAGTATTATTTTTAGTAATTAATTATGTTCTTACCAATATATTATTTCATCAATTATAAAATCTATTTTATGTTTTAAGTATTTTAAGTATTTTTACATTACTTGAAAGCAACCCTTGTTTATGAAAAGTCTTCCATTGATTACATTTGTGTTGGTACACATGAATGTAACTAGATTAAAATTCTTGATAACATGTTGCATGCTGTTTGATCAAATATTTAAGTGTCTTGAAAAGGTGAGTAAGCAATGTTTTTTGTTGTTTTGAAATGTGCTTGAAATAAAATGAAAATAGTGCCATCATGGAAAGAAAAATTCCAGATGAATTGTGCGCAGTGTTATTTCTTTTGCCAAATATTGCGTCCGCTGACAACCATTGTCCGAAAAACATTTTCGGTATTGTATATATATTAAGTAGCCATGATTATGGTTGTTTTTTTCTATAAAAATGTATAATTGTTTTTAATGCTTTCAAGTAATGTCTATTGTTTATATTATATGTTTAAATAAATATTATGATGTATATCTATTTTATATATGTATATTCATATAAGATCAACATTTTGTTTTATTTATTTTATACCTCGAATATAATTGACGGCTAATTGAATATTTAAAATCTATTCGTCCTGTTGCGTATATTTATTTTCCGTATAGTTTTTGCGTATATTTTATTTTTGCGTATACTTATTTTTTGCGTAACCATATTGATGTAGTTTTAAGATTCCTTTTCTACAGGGAAAAAACGTAAAATTAGTTTAAAAAAAAGTGTGCATTGTTTTTATCTGTGAAGTAATTCGAAATTTCACATTCGGTGGTAAAACATAAATTATTATTTTTAAGGTTTATATTTATGGTATAATAAAAGTGCATGACTGTTCAGTACTAATTGGTTAAGTTAATCTGATTAATTATTCCAATTAAAGTGTTCAGTCACTTTGATCGTTATGTTCGGTTATGTTAGTGTTTTTCTATATGACAAAACTGTTCATATGGTTCCTGTACACTAACATTATGTTCATGTTGGTCCCGTATGCCAACATTATGTTGATCCCGTATGCCAACCTTATGTTGATGTTGGTCTCGTATGATAACACTTGGTTCATTTTATTCTCGTGTGCTAACACTTTGTTCATGTTATTCTCGTATGCTAACACTTTGTTCATGTTATTCTCGTATGCTAACACTTTGTTCATGTTATTCTCGTGTGCTAACACTTTGTTCATGTTATTCTCGTGTGCTAACACTTTGTTCATGTTATTCTCATGTGCTAACACTTTGTTCATGTTATTCTCGTATGCTAACACTTTGTTTATGTTATTCTCGTATGCTAACACTTTGCTCATGTTGGTTTCGTGTGCTGACACTTTGATAATGTTGGTCTTTTATGCTAACACTATGTTCATGTTGGTCCCGTATGCTAACACTGTTTATGTTGTTCCCCTATGCAGCTATGCTAACACTTTGTTCATGTTGGTCCCGTATGCTAACACTGTTCATGTTGTTCCCCTATGCTAACACTGTTCATGTTGTTCTCCTATGCTAACACTGTTCATGTTGTTCCCCTATGCTAACACTGTTTATGTTGTTCCCCTATGCAGCTATGCTAACACTTTGTTCATTTTGGTCTCGTATGCTAACATTTTGTTCATGTTGGTCTAGTATGCTAACAATTTGTTCATGTTGGTCTAGTATGCTAACATTTTTTTCATGTTGGTCTCGATTGCTAACACTTTGTTTATGTTGGTCTCTTATGCTAACATTTTGTTCACCCATATGCTAACACTTTGTTCATGTTGGTCCTGTATGCTAACACTATGTTTATGTTGGTCCCCCATATGCTAACACTGTTCATGTTGGTCCCATATGCTAACCTTTTGCTCACCCATATGCTAACACTATGTTCATGCTAGTCCCATATGCTAACACTATGTTGATGTTGGTCCTGTATACTAAAACTATGTTCATACTGGTCCCATATGTCAACACTTTGTTCATGTTGGTCCCATATCCTAACACTGTTAATGGTGTTCCCACATGATCACCACTTGGTTTTGTTCCCTTTTGACAACACTTTTTTCATGTTTGCCCATATGACTTTAGGCAGTGTTGGTTGAATTGTATTAATGCAGTCTTGTTTTTTTTATATTTCTTTGTTTCCATTCACATTGATGATATATTTTCTGTTAACTGTTATTGTTAATAAGCTGTTCAATTTGTACAGTTATGTAATTAGGATATTTATTTTGTGAAGTCACTTGTAAAGTTATGTTCTAGATAAACCTGAGTAATTAAGCAATTTAGTTTCTGGAATTATTCAATTCTACACAAACAAGGATTATCAAACTATTAAATTTGGGCTCTAGTCAGATTTGTCGATTGCTGTATTCACTGTACAAACTGTTGTATATTAGAGATAGTTGTGTAAAATATACCATCAAGTAACTTTATAAATTTGAAAAAATAACTACGGACTCTATTTTATTTAATGCCATTACCAAATGTTTGAAAATGTAACCATTTATATGGCATTGCATTTTATGTTAGTGTTATAAATTAAATTGCTTAAATATTTTTTTTAAGTTACCCATAAAAAGTTTTAGGTAGGAAAGATGTAAGATTCAAAACACTACATAATTGTCATTACAGAATGTTTTGGGCTTTATCATTTTGTAGAAGAAAGAAAATTTAAATTCAAAACTTTGTAAACATGTCTGGTTATTCATTAAAGTCTTTCGTTATAAACTTTCTGTTTTTGTACCACTTTAAATGAAGTTAGATAATTCAAATAGAGTAGTACATAACATTATTGTAAAAATATAGCTTTAGTTTGATGTAGAATGTTCCCTAATGTTTAGTTTCATTGGAAGTGGTTGTTACATAACATTGATTCCACTGTAACATAAACAAATTGGATGTCCTAACTAGATACACTGATAAATTATTATTATTACATATGATAAAAGAGTATGCAATTAAAAATTGTATTTCACCAAGGTTTGTTCTTCGATATATTTATACAAAGTATTTTCTATTAATTTATTTTGATTAAAAATGCTACCCATTGATGTATATTATCATTAATTATAGTTGCCTTGTTTTTAATGGGATTGCAATGAAAAATTATTTTCATTTACTTGTATTTAAAATTGTAGTTCTTGACCAGATAATTTTGAACAGATAGTTATTTGTAGAATTATTGCACAGTATATTGCAAGTTCATTTGAAATGAATTTGATATACTGAGATATAGAACAATAAACAGGCCAAATTAGTAATTAGTGCTACAAAAACCTACTTGTTGTAAAAAACCTTGGTGTTTGCTGAATTTTAGAAAGAACAATATAGTGCTTAATATTGGAAATCAAGACTTTATAAATTTTATCTTGTGGAATGAAGATAATTTACCTATAAAAGTTAATTTGAACAGTTAATTGAACTAAATACCAGATGTAGAACAATTTTTTTTCAAGCATTTGCATATATAAATTAAACTTGCTCCCCATTTAAAAATCATTGAATTGGATAATTATTATTGACAGATTGGAAAAGCTTACTTCTTTGAATGGATTGCCAACACCTGTATGTGTTGCTAGTTAGTGTAAACAGTTTTATGATTGGTTTTGACTGTTGATGTGCAGTTAAATTGCCCCTACAAATGGCAACTTTTTGTTGACAGGTGGTGACTGAGGCGAAGGGGGAGATGGCTGTGTCTTCTGGCACAACACCTGATAGTTGCCTCTACAAGCTCGTCCATTCTGGTCCCGAAACGGATCTGGACCAGTTCTGTCACGAAGGCACAGTTGTCAAGGCGGTGTTTGACGAGCCCTTCGCTCCGCCCCTGCCACATACCTCTACCATCTCTGACAAAGGCAATACTTTTGTCCCACACTTACCTCATTGCTCCACAGGATCTGGCAATGCCATGTACTGCCCTTTTTGCCCTTACCAAACAGCCATGGCTGCACATTTGCGAGCACATGTAGACACCCATGGCACAGTCAAGTGTTTCCGCTGTGCCTTCTGCCCATATGCATCAGTGCGACGCAGCAACCTAAAGATGCACGAGAGAAAGCACACAGGCGAGAAGCCCTTTGCTTGCACCCGATGTCCCTACCGTGCCATGTCCAAGTCTGCTCTGAATTATCATGTCAAAAACTCACACGGACAAACATCGTTGTATCCGGCCATGGCCGAACCAGTCTGATAATGAAATATCTTTTATTTATATGTATTTGACAAAGCATAAATTTGGATATTGAACTTTTTTACATCAACTGTAGTTTTTGTGATTGTTTGGCAATTGTTGTTGAGTGTTTTTATTTTAATTGGTTGTACTACATTTGATAACAATTTTTAAATGTGCTCACTCTTATGACATAGACTTGTATTCTAAATACCCGAGTACAAATATAGCTTGAAGATATTGACTTCAGTTAAGATACATTTTTGGACTTTAGGAAAAAGATGGATAATTTTCCTGAAATATCAAAGTACACAATTTTTTATAGCTCATTTTTTCCCTGGTACCACCAGCTGATTTTTGTAACATATTGACAAATTCAAAGTTGAATATCAATTTGTTTTGATGTATAGAAAATTCATAAGAATTGTTTCTAATTTTGAATCAATGATATAATGTGTTATTTTTATTTATGCTGCACCTAATTATATTTTTTGCGTTTGTAAAGAGAGGTGGCACCTGAGGTGATTTACCTCAAAGTATCTAGTTTGAATTTTTAAATAATAGTTAGACCCTTGACTTAGAGTAGTTATCTTTAAAGACCCTAATCTAGAAGCTTTTGCAATAAGAACGTTGAAAGATTTCCCAAAACTCCCGATGGTTTCTCTTGGCAGGTCATGCACAGTGGGGGCGATGACAGTGCGACCTCGTCGGAGAAGCCATCTTTGCAGTTGCCACAGTTGCTGCACAACCACCTGGTCATATCTGGTGCCCCCTCCCCACCCGGTTTTGTGGGACCTCCTCCATTACATGGCTTCTTGTGTCCCCAATGCCCGTTTCGTGCTGATGATTATGTCGCTCTGAAGGAGCATGTGACTGCTCATGGCAAGGTGAAGCCGTACCTATGCCAGTTCTGCCCTTATGCATCAACACAGAAGAGCAACCTGAAGACGCATGTGAGGAAGCACACAGGAGAGAAACCCTTTGCCTGTCCTTATTGTGCTTACCAGGCCATTTCAAAGTCAGGCATCAACTATCATGTCAAGACCCATCTCAAATAGCTGCCGCTTGGCGCCCTGCTTGGCCTTGCTAACGCCCTCCAAGGACGTAGGTAGAACACGCAGGGTGGTTGTCTGCTAGGAAATGGTTTGCTGACCATGGTCCTGTCACCTTTGGTTTGGACATAAGGTGGTGTTGAACAAGCTCTAAATTCAACCAACCTCAGGGAGGGTTGACTAATTGCTACTTTGGTTCTCAATTTTGCTCAGGATTATCGAACATAAATCACAATGTCAATTTTTATTAGGTCTAAGCCCTTTCCTCAACACTCTAGAATAGTCTCATAATGGTTAGCAATAGATTTCGGAATGCAATTACCAAATACGAGGTCCTTATGTTTTGCAGATTTTTCCCCAAGATATTTAGTGAAAATGATAAAACTTTGAATTCTTATTAAATATATTTATACATTGTATATAATAAATCATTAGCCTTAAATGCTGTAGATAATTATATATAACCTGTGTTTGCAAGGTTCCCAATTTAGTAGACTTTAAAGTTTTTTCTAACAGTGGTGCTAAACCTTTACTTGAAGTGTTGCATAGTTTATTATGAATAATCTTCTTTATCCTTCCAAATTATTTCTACAAAATTGGAAGTGGAAGAGATTATTTTGTATAATCCCTTGAAAAATATTAGCTTGGAAATTTGATCTAATTGGTAAAATATTGATTCATACAAAATGAATTTTTTAACACTAGTTTGAATTTATTGACAAAATAAAAAAGATACTTTTTTCCTAAGTTTTTACTGTTGGTTTTAAATTAATTGTATGTCTATTTCATATAAGTTTCATATTTTTTGTGTTACTAGTGTTTTGGTGTCTATCCTATCATCAGTAAACATTGAAAGTTCATTCAAAGGAATTCAGTAAAAAATGTGTAGTGTTCTGTTACACCAAACTTTCTTTCTAGTAAAATGGTTGTACACATCATTCATCTTTTATAAAAAAATTCTATTCATGTGGTTATGTGACACATAGTTTCAAATGTTACCAAGTATTTAGTTTGAATGCTTTCAAATGTTTTACATCATTCAAATGACAATTGTACACTAAAACAGCAGTTTCAAAATGTTATGGCTATAGCAATATGAAATTTTGTAGAATGTCATTTTACTGAACATGATTTTTATCATTAAAAACAATGGAAGGAAAAATGTGATGTACTGTTCTAAGCTCTGTTGTGATATTTAATATATAATTTTATTGTTTCTCATTTAATTATTAACATAAAATGTTAAAATTTCCAAATGAATTTATAAAATGTCAAGTATCTTTGAACCTGAAAAGTAATTATGTGAATCAATTCATTCCAATATTTATATTTGCAATCATCAATTGATTAATCAATGACTAGTATGCACTTGCATGCTTTAAATTTGTGTCAAAGTAGAGAATAGCTCAATAATAAAGATTCAGACAACTTATTTAATAATATTTACAATACAATTTTGAGTAGAATTATTTGGTTGAATCAGTTTGATCCATTTCTTTTTTGATGTGTTGATTTTTTTAGAATAATTTTTATGGGGGGCATCATTTTAAAATATGCAATAAATTATTTAGTTATATTTTATATTAAATTCTTTTTTATTAGTTTTAAAGCATCTTATTTCTTAAAATAAAAAATTTACTTTTGAAAAACAGGCAACCACAATTTGTAAACTAATTAAAAATATTTTTTCTTAAGGATCTAGTATAATATATTTTATACCCATTTATACTTGTAATCAATCAAAATATTATTTAAAAAAAATGAATAACTGCATTTCTTAACATTAAATACCAGTCTTGAGATTTCTCGATGGTGCTATAAATGTAATGTATATAAATACAAACTTGTACATTTTTAATTAACATGAAGAAATAATTTTAATAAGTTTAATTTTTAACTATAATTCACTTTATCTAAATTGAAAAATATATTTGGAGTTTTAAGTTTTTAATTTTTTATGCTCTTATTTTAATGACATTCGTTCTATACTTAGTTTCTTCTTTGGTATTAGTAAAACAACTAAATTTATGAAATTGTTAAAATTAGACCATGTAAAACTAGATAAATTATTAATAAAAAACTTGAAAAACCACCACACCTTGTATAATTATCCTTAGTTTTGATAAACATTAATTTTCCCCAACGTGGTTTGTGATGTAATTTTGAACCTAAAATTTTAAATAAATTAAATTTCAATAACCAAAACATTGCTACATAATGCTACATGCTTTAAACTGAGGAATTGAATAGTGGATAGTTAATGTAACTAGAGATGGCACAGTAAGAAAAATTTATATAGCCTTGCATTATGAATTTTTTACTAAAAATATCACTTAGTTTTTATTATTGAGCGAAAGCTGTAAATAGTTTTACTTTTATCGACATTGATTCTATCCAGGATTATATAGAATTTTAATTGATGAACATGGTTTGTTTTGACCTTACTAAAGTTGCCCCATATCATCTTTTTCAATTAGTTAATATTCACAAAATAACAGCCAAATATAAAATTGTTTTTCAAAAATAAGGGTACAAAATAATGTTTGTTCACCTTGCGTGAGATTGCTGGTTATATGTGGCTAGTTTTAAAGTGGAGTCCACTGAATTGTTTTGCCATTGGTAAAATGATGTTTTTGTTTCTTTCAAGATTGTACAATTTGTGGCTACAACACGAGGAGGAAGGCGACTTTTGATGGGTGGTTATAGTTATGTTGTTGACAAAAGAAGAAATGATCACCTCACCTATTGGAGATGCCTTCATCACGCCATGTGCAAGGCTCGCTTGAAAACCATAGATGATTTTGTTCAGGGCAGTCCAAGCAACCATTCACATCCTCCTGAAAATGAATTGGAATATGAGCAACATTGGAACAATTTCTATTAAACTTGTGCAAGTGTTTGCAGAATTATAGATAGTTACCCAGATATAAAATGCCAAGTGATAAATCCAACAGAAAATACATATAAGAAATACACATTTATTATGTGAATAATGTCTTTGAAATTATTGTGCACAGAATAAGTTTTAAAGTAACCTGAGACTATTTTTGATTTATTGACTAAAATTTTACCTATAGCGAAGATTTTGAACAGGAATTATTGTATTTTGGGTGAATTAACACCAAGTGTCTGATGACATAGCAAAAAGTTGCTAGCTTCATTCAAACTCTTTAATATTTGGGAAAGGTATGGCTACTTTTATCTAGTTCAACTATGTGAATTGTTTTGCCATTGGTAGAATGATATGTTTTTTCTTTCAAGATTGTGCAAATCGTGTCTACAATGCGTGGTGGAAGAAGGCTTTTCCTTGGTGGTTATTCGTACCGTGTTGATAAACGAAGGGGCGACCACACAACCTATTGGAGATGCTTTCCACACAGCCAGTGCAAAGCTCGCTTGAAAACCATAGATGATGTCGTTCATGGCAGTGTGAGCATCCATTCACATCCGCCTGCCGAAAGTGGAACAGAGTATGAGATGCAAGATACACATGAACAGCATTGGAACAATTTCTATTAATGTTGCATTGTCTTGTTCTTGTTTGTGGAAAAGAGATTTGCAATGTCTCAAATTGATTCCATTTATAGAAAGTATTAAAGTGGTATTCAGAATCTTGCAATAAACAACTTCGATTGGAAATGTTCCTCAAATTCGTACATTGTTTGATGCATTATCCTCAACAAAATGCACTTCAATAAAGAAGGCATTTTACTATTTAAGATGTTATGAGATGAATTGAAAAAAGAAATTATAAAAATATGTTCATCTACCCAAAACATTAGTATGTTCCAAGGTGATTTTTTTCTGTTGCATGCATTCTTGAACGAAGCACATTTTTACTTGCGAGTTATAAAAGTGAAATTAAATTAGTACATCTCCAAGAAATTTCTCATATTGCTTCTATATTTTAATGGAGCAGATTCAGTCCCCTCAGGAAATTGGTCTAGTAGTTTTTTTAGAACCATGTATGCTACATCATTGTTTTTTGCTCTAAAAGTACATTACTTGTTCTAAGTTCTTACATGTAACTTGTTTTTAACTAAGATATGCTTACAATTAGTAGTTGCTTAAATAATTTTTTTCAATACACGTGAAAAAGATGTACATGATTTTTGCCATTATTTTTATTAAGAGGACGATTCTCTCAAAATAAATGTAATGTGTAACTTCAAAGGGTTGTATACTTTCCTCATTATCTAACTTTTAAGGAATATCTGAAAATGACCCCAATTACGAAATTTGACCTGAAGATGTATCTGCAGGTAGATGTTGATGGTAACATAAGTCGGCTGCACTTAGACAGCAGTGACGGCCACCAATGTTACACATGCGGCAAGATGTTGTCGAGCAAGCACACGCTGAAGCAGCACTTGATCATCCACACCAACGAGAAGCCCTTCCGCTGCCACCTGTGCACATATGCAGCCAATCGCAAGTTTCTGCTCGAGCGGCACTTCGTTGTGCACACTGGCGAGAAAAAGTTTGCATGTCCGGTCTGCCCATACCGGTCGGCCTACAAGTGCCACTTGGACAAACATGCCAAGACCCATGCTGGAGCAGAAATGCATCTTTGCCAACAGTGCCAGTTCAGTCACACCGATCGGGACATTTTCGAGGCACATCTGCTGGTTCATATGGAGCAGTAGGGGTTCTCAACCAATTTTCTACAAAATTATCTAAAAGTTGTATAAAAATCTCGTCTTTCTGGACTTTCAAAAAGGAGTAATTTCCAACGGTTGTTTTCAATGGTGTAGTGTAATTCTATTTAGAAAAATATACTTCATACACTTGATATTTAATTTTAAAAAAGTTTTATCAATGTTATAAGAACTATTGTGAATAATGGTAAAAAATAATGAGTTATTTACTTGATTTGATAATTGAATAATGAATTTTTATGTTCTACCTGTTAACTATTCGTACAGGAAGTGTGTTGTTTCCATAGCAATTAAGCTTGTTAGAATGTATTTCCTAACTGTCTGCTTAAACGGATCGTCGGCACGAATGGGTCAATTGAACAGACTGTTCCAAATAAATTTCTAGACCTTTATCCTGAATGATGCCATGTTTCTTGTGATAAAATGCAAAAGAGTTAATGTCTTAAGTTTTGAATTGATCCCAAATGATAATTGCTCTGTTACATTGATTGGAAACATATAGGGTAAAATGTAATTTATTTTAATAAAGGCTTTATTTATATTTGTTTTATTGATCATTTTATTTGTTTGTAAAAAAATATATTTTCATATAAAATGTGCTAAGATACAAATAATTGCATCGTAATGCATTTGCAACAAATTGTGTAAGGGTTTTTATTCAATTTGATTTTTTTTGTGATATTCATAGTCAACTGGCAATTTTTAATTCACAAACTAAAGTGATACAATAAGTTTTGATATTGTTTAAAATAGTCTAATAATATAGTTTATTCGAGGAAAGTAACAATTTCTTTTATGTTTACATTATTTGTTAATAAGCAAATGTTAAATTGTGAAAATCAAAATAGTATTAAGGCTTATTTAGACTCTTGTTCATGTAAATCCACGAGCTTAATATTCTGAAATAAAAGAGCAATAATTTAACAGGTGCAGATGGACGAGGGAATGAAACCGCCGGGTTCTTCGGCCGAAGATGTGCTGAAACTGCCCGGCGATTTCCTCCGTTACAATCTTGATTACTCGGCCATGCCGCGAATGACGTCGCACGTTGAGTACAATTTCGCCAGCCTCTTGAACGGCCAGGCGTCCAATGAAAAAGTTTATGCCTGCTCGTTGTGTAGCTACACGAGTAACCGCAAGTTCAACCTGAACCAGCATTTCATGACTCATACGGGTGAGCGGCCACACAGATGCCCACACTGCCCCTATAGGTCCATCTGGAAAAAGGACCTGATCACCCACATGAAGCAGCATGCACACCCAGCACACTACCTCAATTAGCCAACATGCACTCAAAAAATAGTTTGACTATGCTGAGAACTGAACATTGAACATGTTTTCATGGAATATTTTTAATTATGAGCGATGTATTTTGGAATTCTTGACTGATAAAAACCAAGGATGGAAATGCTTACTATTTTGTTATACGTACATTGTAAAGTATGATTTTATTTGTTTGTGGGTGTTCAAATGTTTTTGATTCATTGTATTTGAAATGATTCAATTCTATTTTTAAATTATAAGTGAAAATTTGCTTATGACTGTTCATTGACTACACAAAATGTTTCTACAATTAACAATGCATTTGAACAAAACAAATTTTTGAAAGATTGTCTTGAATTGCCAAAAGTTCTAGGTGATTGTATACTAGAATGCATAGTTGGCATAAACCTCACTTCAAGGACAGTTTTAGCCAAAGTATAGCTTAATATATCGTACAAAATAATCTAGTCGTGCAACATGATAAAAAACAAAGAAATTTCTAAATATTAATATTCCCGTTTGTTAAATATAAGCGATGATTCATAGATAGTCATTAATGAATGGTCCTAAGATGGATATGCAATGATACCAGAATTGCTCTAGCATAGATTTAAGTAAAACCAAAAATGATGTTTTTCATATAAATTCCCAAATATTAGTTATTTACTAAGAACAAAATACTATACTTTTTATATATAATATTTATTATTTATTAAAAGTAAAATGCAACATTTGTTTCTATCAGCATAATGAATAATTCCAAGATGACTTACAACCAATTATGCTAAAGTGCAAAATATATATATATATATTTTCATCATTTTGTTTTTATTTTATTTTAATTATATGATGTATTTCATAAAAAATATTTTATACAAAGAGCTACAAAGCTGTTCTGTGCATATTATGAAAAGAAACTTGTGTAAATAATATTTTATTTGCCTTGAATTTTGAAAGTTAAAAAAAGACTTACCCTTGTTTGATATACTATTCAATATCTTTAAAGTTATTACATTTTAATTATTATTTCATCCAAGAGTATACATACAAGATAATTTTTTTAGATGTGAAGAATCACAATAGTGTAATTTTTTAATAATTTTTTGTTTTTACTGTAAAAATACATTTCCTTTCAATTTAAAAAAATATTATTTTAGTTTGGTTGTTAAGATCAAAATTTAGTGTTTTTGAAAATATTTGATTCTTTTTATAAATTGAATGAAAACTTAGTATTTTATTACTATTAGAAAAATTAAACTGAAGTGTAATGTTAAATATGAAATGTTAGATTAAGATGTTTTCATGTCAAGTTGAGAGTGCAATGTTTTGATGTCTCGTGACAGGTGGCGTTGAAAGTGTGCAAAAAGTGCGGCATGCCCGTGTCATCACGAGAGGCACTGCAGCGGCACCTGCAGGCGATGCATGGCTGCAGGCTGCCCTGCCCACTCTGCCCCTACGCCACTGACCGCAAGAGCAATCTGGACAAGCACCTGAGGATCCACACGGGCGAGAGGCCCTTCTGCTGCCCCTTTTGTCCTTACCGTGCTGTGCAGAAGTCGCACCTCGAGTCGCATGCACTGGTCCATGCTGAACAACTCGTTATGCACGAGTGAACCATGGCTGGTTGGTCAAGTTGCATTGAATACAACCCTATTCAATGGGGAGTGAAGTTCCTGTCAGCCCTCAAATGATTCAAATGGACAAGAGAGGTTTGATCAGTGCACTAGAAATGCAGTTTTTGCTAAGTGTAGTTTGTTAAAAGTGAGGAAGTTTCTTGTGATGATTGTTCTCCCCTGAAAGGATGGAATAATAATTTTTATATAACAATTGATTTAAGTTTGAAATACAGTAATTCATCGCTATATTGTGGTTCAACTATTGTGGCCTCAGTACATTGTAATACAGTGGATGATTTCTTTTGAAAAAAAAATTCCAACCTAGAAAGTAAAAAAATGTTTGCGAAATTGTGTAGTAGAGTGTGTGAAGAAAGCTTATGAAAACTTTTGATATATAATAGAACATTACATTACTCTGATGAATCACTTTTACCAATACTGTTTCTATTTGCTGGATTTTCACCTTAACAGATTAACAACTACTGTACAATAATTTTATATTGGTGTCAAATCTTAATCATCTTTCATATATCAATTTATTTTTTGAACTTAATGTTGATTTTTTTATTTATTAATATATTTTACATAATCTCTTGCGATACTCTTGTGCTAGAAGATGTATATTGTATAATCCTTTTAATTTTTTTATTCAAGTAAAGTATTTTGCTTGAATTCACAAACATGTTAAAAAAAACATAATTATATAATATGCTTTTGCAAAAGTTCATTAATGTTTATATTTATATATGTGAAGTTGTGTTATGGATATGTTAATTATGATTTAATTTCAATCAATTGTTTTTATATTTTACATGTAATATATTTCAAATTTTGACACTTTGAACTATGGCTATAGAACACAGTACCAATGTGATTGTTTTTAAGCATTAAAATTACTAATTTCCTCAAGAATACATCTAAAAGTAACGAAATAGGGTTATAATTAAATTAAGTGATTTGGACATGTTTCATCTGCAGGTGATGGCTGCCAAGGAAGAGAGCTTTGTTGGCGTGCAATGTGGAGTGTGTCGAGAAAAGTTTTCTTCTCAGTACCACCTGAAAATGCACGTGAAGACCTCTCACTTTCAGGTGGCAAAGAGTAAACTGTACTCGTGTTATTACTGCTATGAGCAGTTCAATGTGTTTGCCGAGTACACAAGTCACGTGAGTTTGGTGCACAATCAAGATGCCCTGAAGGAATTGGACCCTGAACCTAACAGCATGGGTCTGTTTGCCTGCTCAAAGTGCTCCTATGCCAGCAAGTACAAATGCAACTTGCTGAAGCATGTGGCAGTGCACACTGGAGAACGCCCATTTGCCTGCCACATGTGTTCATACAAAGGCATTCAGAAAGTGCACCTGGATAACCATATGAAGCGACATACAGGGGAGCGACCCTTCCACTGTGTCCTATGTGCCTATAGTTCCTCGCAGAAGATTTCTCTAGAGCGCCACATGCTCACCCATACAAAGGAAGCACCGCTGCACTGCAGTCTGTGTGAGTATACCACTGTGCGCCAGAGTGCCCTTGACCACCATCTGCATGCTAAACACCTCGGACAAACTGTTCTGGGTGGAAAGGGAGAGGTAGTTGAGGATGTGAAACCATAGTTGAGTCTTTTAGTGCTACCAATAAGAATGTTGTGTATGAACCGTTTGTATATATAATATATGCGCGGGGTTATGCAATACTGTAATTATTCAACTTCATTGTTGTGAGAAGTTTCTAGTTCAGTTTCCATCATTAGGCAAAAACGTGTTATGTGTTTTCAAAGTGGGATAAATAAAGCTAATTTCTCATTCTTTAAGTTACCTACAGTCTTGGTTACAAAGAAAATGCCCTTGTACATAAAAAAACAATAAATTATAAAATTATTTAAGTAATTCCTATGGAGAAGCTTGAGATAATAGCACTAAAGCTATGCCCTGCATCTGGTCATTTAAGTGTTTTTAACACTTCTGAAAATTTAGGAAAAAGACTAGCAATAGAAAATGAACGAAAGTTTTATTTGATGCACAAAAGTAATTTCTTAGATGTCTTTGATGATAAAATTGAAATGTGGATAATTGTATATAAATCACACATCATTGTAATTGTCTTTTTCAAATAAAAATTTCTCTGTACAAATAATTATTTTGACTATACCCTTTGATAAATAAAAAATTGAATTAGAATATCTGCAAGGCAGCAGAACAGTATGTTCTTTCCATTTAGCAAATTAATATCCAATTTAAAAACAGATTTCTATTAAAATATTATGGATTTGCTTCAACACAAACTTTAATGATTTTTCATTCTGCATTCATTATTGTTCAGTGGTCACTTCATTACATGGGAAATTGTTTATTTGAAAGGTAAAGTCATGACTAACTCTTTATGCCCGACAGTGACGAATTCGTCACATACAAAATAATGGTTTATAGCGAAAGTAATTAAATTTGTGGAGTCTAGCAACCGAGTGTGATGATTATAGCACATGTTCTGTTTAGAAATAGAAAAATAAATTTTGTAGAACATACTATTTACCATTTAATAGACACAATAAAAGTAAAAATTTGTTTTCACTTAAAAATTAATTCAGGGTGTAAAGAGTTAAAAAAAAGCAGTTATAGCTTTGTATCTTGAAATTGAATAAACATTGGGCAAGATAAATGGCACATCATTGAACACAAGAAAAACAATTTATCTTGACACCAGGGCATCACTTCAACTACTGTAATAATGTCTACCAATAGTAATTCTAACGGAACAAACCTTTTTGAATCCTGTGTCAAGTTGAGTGCCCAAAGAATGTTTGCAACATCTGAAAAAATTCTTTGCAAATACAATAGATAATCTCTCAAGCTTAAATCTGTGCAATAACATTGATGTTCTTTTCTGAAATAATTGAACACAACTAGCTGAAACATTATAAATGTTAATTTAGTTGATAAAAAATAATTGTCATAGTTTTACATAAAAAAATGATTAAATACTAGCTATCTGGTGTAAAATCTAAAGGCTCATTTTATGTAAAGAAAGTTATATTGAATGATTTTTATGGATTTGTTTGTTTTTGGTTTGTTGATATAGTTAACACGTTTCCTGTGATTACCTAATCTGAGAATAAATAGATTTTTTTCAATTGCCGTGTATTATTTAACACCATAAATAGAACTAAATCACTAAAAAATATTATTTTGGTAATACATCAATCAATATAAATATTTATATAGATTTGCAAAAGGGTCCCTTCACAGGAAATGTGTTAACATTATTAAATTGTTTTGATTAATTTTATACCAGTGATTCGAACAAATTTCCTGTTTTGTCTACAGGTAATGCCTTGTCCAGATAGATCTCCCTTTGAATGTCAAGTTTGCCAAGAGCAGTTCACATCTGTAGTCCACCTCAAGATGCACATCGAATCACACCACCAAAACTCACTCACCAGTTCCTGTTTTTCTTGCACCAAATGTTGCATGAACTTCACCACCTCTGAAGAACTGATCAACCATGTTTGCAGCCACAGTCGTAACATCCGAGCAACCAATGAGGGTTCTTGCCGTATCCCAAAACCACTTCAACAGGATGCCTGGTCAGACCTGTGCCACGGGAAACCTTTCCGATGTCCATACTGTCCATACCGTGCAGCTCGTAAGCTGCACCTGAACTGGCATGTGATGACGCACACTGGCGAAAAGCCATGGTGCTGTGATTTCTGTGACTTTAGGACCATTCAGAAGACCTCACTGGAGTCTCATTTGCGCAACAAGCACAAACATCTTTTTGCCCAGAATTCGTAAAATAACAAGTAGTGTGGTTTCCAATGCTACTTTTGACATGTTTACTACTGCTTGTTTGAATACAATCTTGTTATTTAACCTATAATGCATATATTGAATGCAATCATGTTATTTAACCTGTAATGCATATATTGAATAAATGAAAAACATACAATATTTTTTTGTCTTTCAATAAATATTTGAAGGAATTTCAGTGCTTATAATATTCCTTTGCTTGTTAAAAACAATCAATGAACAAAAATGTGCCTTTTAAAACCAATCAGCTTTCAAGAAATGCTAAACTTTAGTTTATTCATACCTCAAATTATACACTTATGGTCTAATGTACATTCGATATAGCATTGAAAATAATGAAGTCTTTATGAAAAATTTGTCATAACAAAGTGTAGATGAAACTAAATTTTGAACTGAGCCAAATGTTTCAAATTATCATTAAGAATTTATTTGTTCGAAGCTAGAGTATTTATACTTTATTTTTAAAACAAACATTATGAATTACATTTTTTCAAAAACTTTTTCTAAATTATAAAACATTACTCTGCTTCAACTGGTGTAGCCAGAAATGAAAATTGATCCTGAGACTTGAAAATCATTTTTCTGCTGGTCCCCTCACACATACATTTTTTTGTTAGCAACATTTCCTGATAGTAAATGTCATTCTTGTAGAATTGGTTGAACAAAATAAAAAGAAGTAATTGCTTTGCCTCAATCTCCTCTCCCTAACTATGTCCTATGAACCGAATGTTGTCGAACTAAGTCAAGTGTGTTCCATCTACAGGTGATGTTTGGCAGTGAACACCCAGAGAACGAAGTGTTCAGTGCGATGCACGAGGACTTTAATTCGTCCACCGAAAACTTTAATGATGGGGAGAAAGCATCAACGTTGTTCAAGTGTTCCCAGTGCTCCTACACAACCTGTCTGAAATATGCGATGTGGCTGCATACACGTAACCATGGCCACTGGGAGGGTAGAGCATTCCCGTGCAGCCTATGCAACTACAAGGGTAGGCAGAAGGTGCATCTCACCAACCACATGTTGACCCACACAGGCGAGAAACGCTTTGAGTGCACGTTGTGTCCCTACAAGGCATCCCACAAACACCACCTCGTTCGACACATGAAAATCCACGGACAGAACTTCTGAATGTCTATGGCACTTTATACAGGCAGCAAATAGGCAAGCAATTTTCATCCAGTCACTAAACTCAAAAAATGGAATTTTTCTTATCAATTGAAAATCTATTTGGCAATACTGCCAAGCTTCCATTCAATCTACAAAAACCAATTGTTCAACAATTAAAATTTACCATCATTATTGTTTAAACACAAGTGGTTATACTATGTAATTGTTTTAATTAGATGTCTAATTCTATTCAGCATTTGGTTTCATTTGCCAATTTCATGAATAAAGCATTTTTTTTAATACATAATGGTTTTGTGTGATTTCTTCAATTGGGTTATCATTTCTGTTAATTTTATACCAATTTAGCTCATCCGACAATCTTCTTGTTTGCTGGTTGCTTGAACATGAATCATTTACTAATCAAATTTTGTTGATATAATAGGAAACATAAGTGATTGAAAATTTTGTTGCATTAACAGGTAGGCGCATCAACCTCTCTGTTGAAGAAATATCCTCAAAGAAGTAAGACGGAACCCACTTGCTCTTTCTGCCTCGAGGAGTTCTGCTCGTTTGATGATCTTTCCATCCACATCACCACCTGTTGCAATAACAACTCGAGATGGGGTTTGACTAAACCTGACCCAGACTGTAGGCCGTGCTGTCCCAATTGCTCATTCACAGCAGAAAATGACTGGGAAATGCTACAACACCTGAAGACACACATAAACACAAAGTACTTCACATGCACAATGTGCTCGTATGTTAGCAATAAAAAATCTCACTTGGAGAGACATGTCTTGACCCATACTGGTGTGAAACCATTTGCTTGTCCACACTGTTCATACAGCAGCACTCAAAAAGTTCATGTGAAGAGGCACATGAAAATTCACAAACTTGAATATGAACCACATGATACTGTGAAAGTTGACTAAAATGCAGAAAAACAAACTTTCTTTATTTGGAAAACTCATTTTTGATTGTTGGATAATTTTTAATGTGTGTACAAACAAATGTCAAAACATATTAAATGATTACAATTTTTATTGTCCGAGATAATAAAGTCTTATGAATATAAACAGAATCATTCCTTAACTCTCTCGTTCACAAGTAATTTTTTGCCATAATGACTAATATGTTGAAATTAGTGACGAGACCGAACCTTATTGAGTGGAGCATGTGAAAAGTCGAATGATTGCTATACTTTCTCATCCACATGTCATAATAAAATCATCGAATGAAGAAAATGAAAGAATACTCAAATACGTTCGCTGTCATTATTCTACAGGATGGTTGTGATGTGAAACAATTTTTGTGTCAAATTTGTCCTTAAACAGCTATACTAAAACATCTGGAATGACACATGCCAACTCACTCCATTATCAATCAACCAATTCAACTATTTAATTAGTTTTCTATATCTAATGGATGCCATTGGATGGTTGCCTAGGTCCTACCAAGCATTGGATACTTATAACAAAATGTATTTTTGTTCTTAAGCTTTCAACTAAATAACCAACAAATAAAAAGTTAATTGACACCAGATTCATTCATAACCTGGGTCCAGTCAAGAATTTTTTTCTTCAGAATTTTAATCATGTTTTGAGATGTGTGAAGTTATGTAAATAAAATCATTTACTTTTTATGGTACTTTAAATACTATTATTTCCGTTACTCTGGTAACGGTAAGAATGTTAATTTAATGTAATAAATGTAATATTATATATATTTAGGTGTTATTTTTCTCCAAACATTTACTATTAAAACTGTACATGGTGTTACATGTACTTTTCAGTTTGTAAAGTTTTTTTTATTAAAATATAAACTTGTAATTTTTGTTTGAAATCCTTTAGTCCTAGTTGTTATAATAGACTAATGTGCACCATAATCTTTTTGAATGTAATTAATTACCAAAACATATTTTATAACAATAAATTCATTGTGTAGATAATCATTGATTAACATAATTGGGCCACAACCAAAAATTGACTTTAACCATTATTTTAATTTCTAATTCCAAATGTAAATGAATCCTTACCATTGTTTTTATCTTTATTTCTAATTGTTGAATGTATTCTACAAGTAGTGCACAATTAATTTTTTTGAATTCAGTGAATTCAACAAATTTTGATATATTTAGTCTGTTAGGGTCAGACTGAACATTAAATTTTGACATTTTCAAGTTATAGTTTTAAGACTTGCAATGTTGATTATAAATACAGAATATATACTCAATTAAAGAAAAACAAACTTGCATATTTTTCATAATTTAAATTTTTTTATTTTAGACTTCTTATTTAGTACATTGTCAGTGGCTGGTGGATTTTTTCAAGAGAACTAAATTGTAGTAAGACAGCACTGAAAAAATAATTTAATGTGAACTGGAGGCAAAGGGTTGAGTAGATCTATTACAGTACATGACATAGTTACCTAAATAATAAAAGCATACAAAAAGGGTCCTTCTGATCCATCCTTGGAACGGTCAATTTTTGGCTTGTTTTACTTCAGTAATTTCTCAAATACATTTTGTTTGTCAAATGGTTACAGGAGACATTGCCATACGTTCTACAAAATTAAAGACACTGCCGTGTTTTCTACAAAAATTGTAAATTGTGTAATATTTATTGTCCTTACGAGATCACATTTTGTTTATTTTGAACAGGATGTAGATTTTTATTTACATAGACAATGTTTGCTTCGGTAGCTTTTATTTATATAATCGTTCATTCAAGTAAAAAATAAAGGTATCCAGTAAAAATACGTAGTTCAACAACTTCAAAAAGATGCTGAATCATCCTTGCTGTTGTAACAAAACAAATACCAATGGAGTTCTTAATTTTATGTTCACATAAAGACTATCAATGTTATAGGTTGCACCACTTGAATATCAATTCATTAGAAGAGCTCGATAAGCCAATCTAAATTATGTGTCCGACTGATCTAATTCCTTGAACCTGTTTCCATCTGCAGGTGATGGCGAGAGTGAGTCGACCTATAGGGCCCAAAGTGTGTGAAATGTTTGATACTGATGCTGCTTTACAGTTGCCCCTCTCAATGTACCATATGGTTGGTTGTGACCACTACAGGTGCACCACATGTCCCTACGAGACACACCTGGAGCGCACCATGGTGGCCCATACAAGGACCCATACCATGGAGCGGGTGTTGGTGTGCCAAGTGTGTCACTATCGTACACCCAAGAAGGACCACTACGAGGCCCATACCAGGACTCACACAGGCGAGAAGCCTTTCCAGTGCGAATTTTGTCCATACAGAACTGTGCAGAAAATAAACATGCAGAGGCACGTTGCCAAATCACACGTCTAAGTGACCTGCAAGCATCAGCATGGTTCACAAATTAATTTTTTTTGAACAAAGTTGGTATATTTTGCATCCAAAACCCAATAATACAGTTGAAAAGTATTTCTGCAATCATAACAGAAAAATACTAGAAATGAGTAATCCTTCAAAAACTGAAAATAGTTTTCTGGTGGCATTCTACCGTCAGCCTGAAATAAACTTGTTTTGGATTACAAATTAAATGGTTTTTATCTATTTAAATGTGCTACAAACTGTTTAGGATACCTTTGATATAGATAGATAGCTTTTGTTAATTCAATATTAACAAAAGCTATGTTTTTTATATTTAAATATCTGAATATATATTACTTCATCTATCTTGAATTAATAAAGATTTTAATGAAACTTCATTTACTAATCAACTTAATTACATTTATGGAAGTTGATTTTTCTGTTAAATGAATGAAGTGTGAAGCAATATAGTTTTCTCTTGAAAGTGATGCCAAATGTTTCACTTGCAGGTAAGCAGAAGTGGCCCACAGTTCATATACTGCGAAATTTGTGGGAATAAATTCATCTCAAACAGTCACCTGAAAGTGCACCTGAAGGAAGTCCACCAGGACCTCTTCAACGGTAACTTCTATTTCTGCTGTCATTGCTCCAGCGAGTTCTCCACCGATGCCGAACTCTTTCTCCACCTGTCCCTTTATCATGAGAAAGAGTTCAATGCAAATACAGAGACCTTCACCCATACGTTGGTCCAGCAACCCCTAGGGCTAGAGAAGCTGCATAGCTGCTCCTTGTGCTCCACCTTCCAAACGGCATCAAAGAAAGAGCTGAGAGCACACCAGGAAACACAGCACCCGGGTAGCAAGTTATTCTCTTGTCCGCACTGCTCTTACAACACCCTGGTGAAGTTCAACCTCAGTAGACATGTCATGTCACACACGGGCGAGAAACGGTTCAAGTGCTACTTCTGCGACTACAAGACCATCCAGAAGACCTGTCTTAATAATCATGTCAAGTCGAAACATCCTGATAAAGTTTCTTTCTAAATTAAATATTAATAGATTGAGATAAAATTTTCATTTCTTATTTAAAATTTGTTCGGGTTTTAAAGTTTTTTGTTGATGCACACAATTTTATAAATTTATGAAGTTTTACTGTATTGAAGCTATGCACAATAAAACAGAAAGTAAATTCCTTATAGTAATTGAATTACCATGAAGTAAAGTGAAAGCTCTATATGTTGTTTGTTTTATTTTTTAAAAATTCGAGAATTATTTTGTAATTACGTTTCTAACCAAATTTATTTGGATAATGTTCATAATATTTGCTAAAATAATCTGACCTGAAAAATTTGGAAAGAAGTGCTCAAAAGCTTATGCTCTTTTCATTGAAATACCAAATCAGTCCTTCCCATGTAGTCTTTCATCTTATGCGAATTTTACTTTATTACATTTTCATAGTTTTTGTCCAGCACCAGACTAGCGAAATTATGGTTAATGCGTTTTTTTGAGGTCCTTCGTGTGTCAAGTTTGTATAATTTTTCCTTGAACTTTTTTTTTCTATTTGGTTATGTATATGGTTCATATAGTGCTCGCTAAACAGTGATTCACGGATCGGTAGATCTTATTCCAAGGAACCGTTTCAACCTCTTTATTTTAAAGTTATTGTCGTTTGAAAACTTGTGTAAACATTGATTTTGCATATGTGGATGGCCAGTGCGGAGTTAGGTGCTTTTTTTGACATTTATTAGGATTAATTATTGTAGCACCTTGTGTCAGAATAATGAGAGATGTTTCTTCTCTACAGGTTTTCACTGATCTGGAGACCTTGCATTCAACTTCTCAAGATGAACTACTATGTGAATTATGTTGCAGTGTTTTTCAAACACAACAACAATTTGATGAACATTGCAAGACTTGCAATGTTGAATTAGCATTTGAAAATGGTGTCAAATGCCAGACTTGCAATACTGCTTTATATTCAGAGGATGACTTCAAAATGCATAAATGTATACATAGAAAAAATCCATATAAATGCAGACTATGTTCTTTTTCATGTAAATTCTACAGTGAACTTACACTTCATATGAAAATGCATACAGAGTCACATCGGACTTTCCAATGTTCATATTGCTTTTATCGGGCTCATAGAAAATCAATGTTAGAATCTCATTTGCTCACTCATACTGGCATGAAACCTTTTGCATGTCCACACTGTACATACAGAGCTGCACAAAAGGGAGTGCTTGATCGGCACATTCGCACACATACAGGGGATAAACCATATGCTTGTCATTTATGCAACTTTGAAACGGCGCGTAAAAGTACCTTGAGTAGTCACATACAAGTAAAACATACAGAACGTTATACTTAGAGGAAAATGATGTTTTGCAGTTTCTTAAGTTAAATGTTAGATGTTAGCTACTTAATGAATTGAGGAATTCTAATTATGTATCAATTGATCTTTCAAACCTAGATTTAAAATAGAACCATTATTTTGAATTTACTTTTTGTCTTCAGCCATGAGTGTTGAGAGCTTGAATGACAAAAGAAATTTTTAAATGATTAAGATATCTATTTTTCTACAGGTAATGACTGGACGTTTATTTTCGTCAAACTATCACTGTGAATTCTGCAAGACCAATTTTTCTGAGGATGGTGATCTGATTTTACATAGGAAAAGTTGTTGTATTTGTTTTCAGCCATTGTATTCAGAAACCGAATTTGAGCTTCATATGAAATGCCATCCTGCCATTCACCCTATTGATGTTGCCAACACATCTACCAACTTTAATCAGCTAAAAAACGATCGAACATTCTATTGCACTTTTTGCAACTTCAGTACTATTCGAATCGGCAATTTTAAAAGGCACCTAAGAGTCCACACTGGTGAAAAACCTTTCGCATGTTCATATTGTTCATATAAGGCTGCAGAAAAGAGTTCACTTAGAAATCATATTTTCACACATACTGGAGATAAACCATTTGCCTGTCATTTATGTAATTTTGAAACCTCTCGCAAAAGCACCTTAAGTGGCCACATAAAGGTGAAACATACAGAACATTCTACTTAGGCTAGGTCTGCAAATTTTCATTTGCCTTATTATATTGTTAAAATGATGTTAATGAAATGGAAATTAGTTTACATTTTGAATTAAAATTGGGTGTAAAATGTAAATTGATTTTTCAACCATAACTGAAATAAAAGCAATGCTGCCTATTTAATATTTAAAACTTTCATCCTTGATTGACTGATGGAAGAAATTGATCAATTGTTAAAATCTTTATTTTTATAAAGGGGTTAACTTGCTAAACATTCCCCCCAAATTCTGCAAGACCAATGTGGTTATTCATTTCTACACAAAAATTGTATCGGTCTTGCAGAATTACATTATTGTTTTTGATGATGGTAACAATCTTGCAATTTTTAACCTACTGAAAACTTTTATAGCTTCACAACAAACCAAATGTATTACCCAAAAAGGCACCAAAGAACATACATAGGTGAATAATGTTATTCATAACAAGCTTGTCTATTTAGGGTTTTCAAAAAATGCATATTCAAATTCATATTTTCATGTTCATTAAATCCATAAAGCACTGGAATAAAGATTATGCTTTATCGACATATCACAACAGGCGATAAACTATTTTTGTGTTAGTACTGTCCTGAAGGGCTATACATCGTTTGCATTTCATACATGCAGTTTTGAAGCTGTTCTATTTGTAAGGGAATTTGTGTGTTTTATAAATTTATAGTTTTATTTGCCATAATTAATTGATTGTAGCACAATTATCATTATCAACTAATATTGATCTTTCAAAGCATTAATGCTAAATTTAACTACATTTCTTATTAGTTGATAAGAGAAAAATATCAGTTATGATTATCAGTATATATAGGTCTTCAAAATAAAAAAATGGAGTTTCTCAAAATTACTTCTGAAGTTTTCAGGCATACTGTGTTGAAATCTTGAATGATTAAAGAAATTGATCCATGATTAAGATATCTATTTTTCTACAGGTAATGACCGGCCAATTATTTCACTCAAATTTTCACTGTGAATTCTGCAAGACCAATTTTTCTGAGGACTGTGATCTGATTCTACACAAGAAAAGTTGTTGCATCTGTTTTCAACCATTTAGTCTGGAGAGTGAAGTTGAGCTTCATATGAAATGTCATCATGGAGCTCTTCCTTTTGATGATGCTAACAATCCTACTAATTTTAACCAAGCAAACAAAAAAAATAAAAATTTCTGTTGCACATATTGCAACTACAGAACTGCCCGAATGCACGACTTCAAAAGGCACATAAGAACTCACACAGGTGAAAAACCTTTTGCTTGTTCAATCTGTCCATACAGGGCTGTACAAAAAGCATCGCTTGATCGACATATCCTCACACATACTGGTGATAAACCATTTACGTGCCATTTATGCAGCTTTGAAACTACTTGTAAAAGTTTATTAAATCGTCACATACAAGCCAAACATATGGAGTCACCTACTTAAGAGGAAACAGAATAGCTTAGTTTATAGTTTTTTTTTGGTTGGAAATGTTTGAATGAAGGATTACTTGTGTAGAAATTACTCTTACATGGAACTTTAACAATTGAATTTATATTGATCTATACACTTGATGTAGAATGTAATCATCTTGCCCATCCACTATTTGAGAAATTTCTACCTTCATTTTCTCTGTGATGCAGATTTCATGTTTACCTCTAATCTTCCGATATGCTGTGTTGAGATCTGAATGACAAGTGAAATTGATCATTGATTAAGATATCTATTTTTCTACAGGTAATGACTGGCCCATTTTCGTCAAATTTTCACTGCGAGTTTTGCAAGACCAATTTTTCTGAGGATGGTGATCTGATTCTACACAAGAAAAGTTGTTGCATCTGTTTTCAACCATTTGATTCAGAGATTGAAGTTAAGCTTCATATGAATCACCATCATGAAATGCTCTCTTTTGATGATGCCAATAGAGCTACAAAACTAAATCCTGCAACAAATGAACAAACATTCTATTGCACTTTTTGCAACTTCAGTACTATCCGAATTGGCAATTTTAAAAGGCACTTGAGAACTCACACGGGTGAAAAACCTTTCGCATGTTCTTATTGCCCACACAGGGCTGCACTGAAGGTATCTCTTGATAGGCATATTGTCACCCATACAGGAGATAAACCATTTGCATGCCGTTTATGCAATTATGTAACAGCTCATAAATATACATTAAAAAGGCATATGCAAAATAAACATGCATAATATTTTATGAAAAATAAAAAGTTAGTTCAATTTTGTTTGAAAAGGTTGGAGATCCTATAATTGATATCCTGAGGCAGGAATAGATCATTTCATTCAAATCTATGTTTTTCATCAAACTTTCACTGCGAGTTTTGCAAGATCAATTTTTCTGACGATGATGATCTGATTCTTCACACAAAAACTGTTGCATCTGTTTTCAAGCATTTGATTCAGAGAATGAAGTTGAGGTTCATATGGAATGCCATCGTGGAATTTCTTGTGTTGATGATGCCAACACACAGATCTATCAAATTTAATAAATAAAAAAACAACAGAACTTTGAATTGCAGTTTTTGTAGTTTCACAACTAACCGAATACAAAACTTGAAAATGCATCTAAGAAAACACTGGTGAAAAACCTTTTGCATGTTCACATAGGGCTGCACAAAATATATCGCTTGATCGGCATATTGTTACGCATACAGGAGAAACCATTTGCATGTCATTTATGCAATTATGTAAGAGCTCATAAATATACATTAAAAAGAAACATGCATACAATTTTATTACAAATAAATAAAGTTTTCATTTTATTTCTGAGCATTTTGTATTTTCAGGAAAGTAATTGTATAGTATAGATCAGTTTTTAAACATAGTAATGTATCATGGGTGGCACAAGTATGACATTTTTCAAATAAAAATATGAATAATGAAGTTAAGAATTCTTTTTTTTGTTGTACATTTCATACCGTGGAAATATACCATTGATTTTCACTAGGAATTTACAACAAAAAATAATAACTTCATTGTTCTGATTTTTCTATTTGAAAAATGTCAGATACTTGTGCCACTGATGGTACTTCACCAAAGTATTATAGCTACTTAACATTTGTAGAATCAAAAACTTATTGTGTTGCATACATTAATAATGATGCTTTTACAATGTGATGTCCATGTTTAAGTGTTAAGATTAACAGGTTAACAAGATACCAACAACTTTAATTCTGTTTTCAATGAAAAAATAGAAATAACATTTTTTTAAATTGGATGAATGAAGGTGCTTTTCTGGAAAGTAAGAAAAAATTAATAAATTGTATTTTGTGAGTTTAATTTTTTAAATCCATTTGCAAAATTCTTTCAATTTACCTTTACAATTGTCAATCTGCTTCCATGTCTTTGCAAAATTTTGGACATGTAATTAATCTTTTGGAATAACAAGAAACTAATAATTTGATGCCGATATATGTTTTATAACACGTAATGACGAACCAATTTTCATCAAACTTTCTGCAAGACCAATTTTTCTGACTATGATGCTATGATTCTACAAAAAGTTGTTGCATCTGTTTTCAACCATGTTTCAGAGAATTAAGACGAGCTTCATGTAAATCATCATGGAATTTTCAATAAATCTACAAAATTTGACCAACCAAAACAGTGTTTAAATTTTTGTAGCTTTGCAACTAACTGGAAGTATGACTTAAAAAGGCACGTAAGAATGCAATGGGTGATGAACCTTTCATGTATCAGTATAGTCCATATAAGGCTGCAGAAGAAAGTTCATTTATAAATAATGTTTTCACACATACAGGAGATAAACCATTTGCCTGTCACCTATGCAGTTTTGAAATAGCTTGTAAAAGCACCTTGAATAGTCATATACAAAGAAAACATACCAAATGTTCCACTTGAGAGAATAACTTGCATTATGTTCTTAATTTACAATGTTACTTGAATCAAATATTTGTCTTAAGTATTTGCATAACAAACGTTTACTAGATTCAGAAAGACAAGTGCAACCTCTTTACAATGTAATTATCATTATCAACAGCAATTTATCTCTCAATTGAAGTAAAAATCTTTCCCATTTAATTTTTATGGGTAAAGTATTCACCCATGATTATCTGTACATGTTGATCTTCAAAGTAAAATATAGGACTGTTTTAAACTTACTTTGAAGTCTTCAGACATACTGTGTTGAAATCTTGAATGATGAAAGAAATTGATCATTGATATCTTTTTCTACAGGTAATGGCTGGCCAATTATTTTTCACAAACTCTCACTGTGAATTCTGCAAGACCAGTTTTTCTGAAGACGGTGATCTAATTCTACACAGGAAAAGTTGTTGTATCTGTTTTCAACCGTTTGATTCAGAGAATGAAGTTGAGCTTCATATGAGTCTTCATCATGGCATGGAAACAATTAAACCTATAAAGTTTAACCAACTAAAGAATGATCGAAATTTTTTTTGCACATTTTGCAATTTCAGAACAGCCCGAATGCATGACTTCAAAAGACACTTGAGAATCCACACGGGTGAAAAACCTTTCGCGTGTCATTTTTGTTCTTATCGAGCCAACAGAAAATCTGTTTTGGAGTATCATCTTAAAACTCATGCCAAAAAGTTGAAGAAAATCTAGTTGTTTTTCATTAATAAATGTAAAATGTGATGCATTCATTTTGTTTTCTTGACTTTAATACTAATTCTCAATATAATAGTATTTGTACACTAGAGTACGTTCTTTTTTGCAGGGTGTCCAAAATAAACGTTTTTTGTGTTTGGTAATTTAATTTTCTCAAAAATTGTCACAATGTGGCCCATTTCTGCAATAAAAACTTGAAAAATGGCGAAAGTGTCCCGCATTCCCAAGGCCAAAATTTAGAAAATTGACACCCTCCTGTCTTGTTTATTTGTTTTCACCATTGTTAATCCAGTAAAAGTGGGCTTGTAATACATTTACTGGTTTAAACCTTAATTTTAGCTTGCATTGTCCTTTGATTTATAACCCCCATAACTTACTTGAAGAATGGTTATTCGACAAGTGATATTTGGTGTCATTCTATCAATCTTTTGTTCCTATAGTAATTATTGCTTAATTTGAGTGACATACAGGGTTTTTTCTTTGTGTATGGTCTATTTTCTCAAATGTTCAATGAAATTAATGCCTTCATAAAATATGTATGTCATTTGTGTTATATTGTATATTTATTTATAAATAACTTGAAACTATAAAGTTTTAAATAAATTTGGTGTGACTGTAAATTAATACCAGATTTCACATTATTTCTTTCATAGTCTATAGATAGTTTTATGATTAGAAATAAAAGCCCAGTGGAATCATGCGAATATTTCATCGACAGGTGTCCGGTACAAGAGGAAATTTGACAGGCAAAGCGATGCAATGTTCACGTTGCTCCCAACTCTTTCTCTCTTGCGATGCTCTAGCAAGCCACCTGAAGAGCTGCTCGCTAGACACTGCAAACTACTTCTGCCCAAAATGTCTGCAAAGGTTTGGTACCAGAAGTGAACTGAACTGCCATGTCTTTTCTTTCCACAACCTGGATGAAAGTGAAATGTTCACAGTGACTGACGACCCTCACAGGCCTTACAAGTGTAACTACTGCACATTCACCAATGTCTCCAAGTCAAACTTGAGCATGCACTTGAAGATCCATACCGGAACCAAGGACTTTGCATGTAATCTTTGTCCATACAGAGGAGTGCAGAAAATTCACCTGGTCAACCACTTAAAAAGTCACACTGGTGAAAAGCCATATGCCTGTGATTATTGTTCATATCGAGCAGCTTTCAAAGGCAACTTGAAGAGCCACATAAAACTTAAACACTTTGACCAAGACCATAAACAGTTTTAATTTTTATAAAGGTCCACACAAAATGCATCGCTTTATAAAAGATTTATGATGTATTTTATGAATCATTAAGTTTCTCCCAATTCTATAATGGTGGCAAACATATTGACAGTATAAATATTGTCTAGATTAGTCTTTTAATAGCTATCTCAAGTTCTCTGTTATGCTGAATACCCTATGGGTGCAGCACTGGGCATTGACCCGTTTATTTATATAATCAATCAATCAATCAACTATCAAGTTCTCTGTTGTAAGTTGATGTGGCAATAAAGTGAGAATCCTTTTTTGTTTTCATCTAAACAGATTTTCATTAATTTTGTTATACATTTTAAATCTTGAATACTCATGTTTATTATAAAAAAAGATTTCCTTGCCAATTATGTTCTCAATATTGTTTGAAGTGATAATTTTTTTTAGTGCTGCTGGGAAAAGGTTAGAAATGCAGTAAAGTATGTTGTTGATCAATTGTTCAAGTTATAATATTTCAGTTAATTTTAATAAATAAACAATTTTCAAAATGCCATTCACTCAATGCATTAAATAGTGTATGTAATAAGTGTATATTTTGATTTTTAAAATAAACTTGTAACTTAATAACTAAAAAATACTATGAAATACTTGTATACCATTCCTAGGCAAGACTTTTCTGTAAAGCAAAAGAGTGTAAATAGTAAGTTTTCTTAGTTTACCATCAAACAAGAAGCTACATTGTTATCCAGTTATTTTATGGCTCTTATTTCATTCAAATTCCTGTACATGTTTTATAAACTGACTCAACTTGTTATGAACTCTTTAAATAAGTATTACAAGTTTCTTTATTTGTTCATTTTGTGAAGTTAAAAATAATTCACAGGCTTTTTTTTTTTTTTTCAAGTATCTTAGAAATCTCTAGATAAAGATGGTTCAGTGTTAATAAATGTTCAAAAAGAAAGTACTTCATGTGGCAAAGATGAACCTGAGTTTGTTGTTAAAGATGTTTTTGTTAGATCTTTCATTAAAAAAAAATTATAATTGTCTTTGTACTTTGTCTTTTTTTATTATTATAACTTGTAGAAAAGATAATTTTGCTTTGAAAGTTTTGTATATTATTTAGAAATGTTTTGTTTTTGAATAAATGTAAATTGCATATCTATAAGTAAATGTTTTTTATATTTACAACTTCTTTAATGATTTCCAATTTAGTTTTAATAAATATTTGATTTATTTTTTGTTTCATTCGATATTGCCCAATTCATGAAGTAGGCTGAAGTATCTGATACAAGAGTTTAAATAAAACCAATAACTTATCAATTTTTCTCACTCTTGGATGGTCAACATTGGGTAATTTTCAGAACTAACTAAATATTGCCCATAAAGAATTATCAATGGAAAATTACTTAATGATATGTAGTCATTATTTTTTAAGTTTATTCATTCAGATTGATAATAAATTTTTGCAATATAGAGTACAACATGCTATATATAACCTAATGTCCCTGATATAACTATCAAGTTATTACATTCTCATATCCTTGTCAATACTTTACTTATGTTTCTTTATCAAACTATTTTAGTGGAATTATGAAAAATATTTCCTCTACAGGTAACCACTGCTACAGTTTTGCCATCAATCACATGCAAAAGATGTCCAAATTGTTTCATAGAATTTGGATCTGACGATGAGCTAGAATTGCACTGGGAAAGTTGTTTCACACAAACGGCAAACCATTCTTGTCTGAATTGTTCGAAGGAATTTCGAACCATAAACGAGTACAACTATCACATGTTCTCCTGCCTCCAGACGAGGGCAGCTCGAAGTCCCAAACCGAGTGATCACAAGAAAATAACGTGCTACCATTGCTTAAACACATTTACCACCATGTCCAGTTTGAATAGGCACTTGAAGATCCATGCCGGCATCAAAGACTATGCCTGCGTGTTCTGTGCATACAGAGGAACAGAAAAAGCTCACTTAGTCCAGCATATGAGAACACACACTGGTGAAAGACCCTTTCTCTGTAGGTTTTGTCCATACCGTTCTAGTGATTCCAGCAATTTGAAAAAACATGTGAAAAATAAACATTCTTAAAAAGAACCTCTTCAAAGCACAAACACATTTGTTAGTATTCTAGATTTGAGTGTTTAAACTTTGAACTAATAATTTTATAAATATAGACTATAAAAGTTGAACTAACAAAAACTTCATATAACTGTGTGAATATAAAAGTAATTAATTGTAATAGTAGAATTTTTTGAAAGACCAGTGAATAGTATAAATTAAATACTTCAGTATTAGCATGTATTTGAATAGCAAAACATTTTATAAAGTTTTCATTATTATGGTAATGTTGAAAATTTGTTTAAATTCTTATCAATGGAAAAGAAAGATTTTCAATTTCAATTTGTTGCACACCATTTGGGCAGACTTGTCCATAATTTGTTCTATCCTATTGGGTAGATGAATATGAAACTTTTTTTATAACTCGTTTGTATTCTTCTATTTCAATTGAATAAGGGACCTTTTTATATTTACATGGTATATATTATAATGTGAATGTTGTGCATTTTTCTTTTTCAAACATAACCCTTGGATTCATGAAACATGTTTCATCAACAGGTAACCAGTGCTACAAACTATTCTACAACTGCAATCACACAGTGTGCAAAATGTTTCCAATACTTTGAATCTGAGGAAGAACTAGACATACACATGAACAATTGCTTTCATAAATTGGAATATGATATTTCTACATTTCATGAAGGGGATGCAAATGAAAAGTATATAGTTAATGACTCCGATTCAAAACACGTGTGCAGCTATTGCTCTCGTTCCTTTTCTACTTCATCCAATCTGAATACTCATTTGAAAATACATACAGGTGTTAAGCCATATGCTTGCAAGCATTGCCCATATCGAGGAATGCAAAAGATCCACCTTGTCTACCACATGAGAACACACACAGGTGAAAAGCCTTATGCCTGTAATGCCTGTCCATATCGAGCAAGTACTACAAGTAATTTAAAGAAGCATATCAGAGAGCAACATTGAAGGATGATTACTTTATGGTCATCCTTTAAACCATACTAAAGTGAAGTCGACTAACAGAAGATAACTATGTCTACACTAACATCATTTCATGATATTTTTTTATCAATAGGAATGTTTTGAAAAAAGTTAAAATGTATGTGAAGTTAATAAAAAGTGACATTCAAAAAGAGAATTAATTTGCAACATCCACAGCTTGTCCAAGACTGAGCCACATCATTACATACTGTCCACTTATCCCCACTTACCTAAAGCCTATTGACTTCCAGTAAAGTGAATACCTGGTTCTCATATACCATGTCTATAGGCTTATGTAATGTATTTTTGTTTCAATCATTTTTAGGTTTCTTAAATTTAATTCCTACTTATAATAAATTGTTTGGAAATTTTTGTGGAGGGAAAGTTTGTTTTGTTTTTAAAACTTGTCAATTTACGAGTCCCATTTCATCAACAGGTAACCAGTGCTACAAACTATGCAACAACTCCAAACACGCAGTGTGGAAAATGTTTCCAATGCTTTGGATCCGAGGAAGAATTAGAAATGCACATTAACAATTGTTTACTTGACACCACAAGCTATAGCTGTTCAATGTGCTCACAAGATTTTGATAGTTTACATAAACTGGAATATCATCTTCCTACATGCCATGGAAGAGATATTAACACTAAGTTATTAAGCAGTGATCCTAATTTCAAACATACATGCAGTTATTGCTCTCGTAGTTTTGCTAGTACATCTAATTTGAATTTTCATTTGAAAATTCATTCGGGTGTCAAGAAATTTGCCTGTAGCCTATGTTCATATAGAGGAATGCAAAAACAACATCTGGTCAATCATATGAAAACACATGCTGGTCAGAAAGACAGATCTGGAAAGTTCCTTCATAAAAGCAACATTAAAGGCATTGAAGATCATCAATGTTCACTCTGTCATTATAAAGCTATTGATAAATTTGATCTGCAAAGCCATTTGGTAACACATCTTTAAGAAGAAAAGTCATTTTGGCCTTTACAGTTGAAAGAACAATTTAACTTAAGACTTGTCATGATAAATCACTTTGTCTTGCAAATAATAATAAACAAGCAAATACAATGGAAGGAAAGAACTGCATTAATTAGAACAAGATACTTTTGAAGTTGGATCTTGGAAATACACAAGCGATACTCCGTAGAATAGAAAAATAAGAATTTGGTTTAATTAATAATACAAATGTGAGCTCTTTAAGAATTTTATGAAAATGATGTAAATGTTTAAGTACGATAAAACCCTCCTGAAATTTTATTAAGTTTAAATTTCTTGATATTCATACTTTTAATAATCAGCTATAAGCATTCATCATTAAAATTTGATTCCATCATTTCAACCAATCTCTTACCCACAAAATAATGTGGCACAGTGAAAACATGTTTTTTAAATTATGATTATTGAGTATAATAATAAAAATAGTGGTGTGTAAACATAAAATATTAGTTACTTAAACCAAATGTTTAAATTGTTTTTACTTTTCAAATTGACTGACATTGTTCACATCTCTTTCAAATTTGGTATTTTTTCTTCAAAATGAAGAAGTGGAGGAGATTTTTGTACTTGCAAAATTTTTGATTTGAATTAATTGATTTTATTTTCTTTAATGTCATTTCACACTTCTTTATTTAACATATATGAAATGTATATGCATTATGAATGGTCTATATTGAATAAAATTTTCTGTTGAATTTATTTAATTGTTTTTATGCCGTGTTTGAACTTGTATTTTTTCCCAAAGTAGAGTAAAGCAAAAATATTTTTGGTTTTACAACAAGAATTGTTGAACATAAATAAAAGATGCATTATGAATGATCCATCATAAATAAAATTTTTGTAGGGTTTGCTTTGTGCTAGTTTTTTCAAAAATGAACATTTATAGTGTTTATCCACAAAACCCTCATTTTATAACTCAACAAATGTATGAGCAAAAGTTTAATGTTTTTTGTTTGAAGAGTTATAAAAACTTTTATTGAAGTAAAGTTGTTTATTTAAGATCATCCAATCAAAATTATGAAGAGTAAATTATTTTCAAAACCCTACTTTTAAAATGTTAAGTGAAAAAAAGAATTTTTAACTCTAAAAACTTCAAAGTTTTTTATTTGAGGAGTAACAGAAAATTTTGTTTACAAAAGTTGTTAAAAATGACCATCCACCCAACATTACCATGAATAATTTTTTTCAAACAATATTTTTTTTTAATTATAGCCAAAAAAAATAGAATTTGTTTATTTCATGCCAGTTTGCCCGTTATCTATGGCTAGTTAAAGGAATATGTAGTTATATTTATATTTATAAAGTGAAGCCTTAAATGGCCCTGCTGTTTTGAGGTTCAGCAGCTTTGAACGTCCCCTCATATCAATATAAATTGTACCTCCTTCACTTCTTCACTTTTTTTGAAAGAGTGGCAACATGGGGAGGTCCACAATTTTATAGTTTCTTAAGATGATAAAAGCATTAGTTTCTTTTTGTTTTAATTGTATACCAAAAAGCTGATCAATTTATGAAACTCATTTCATCAACAGGTAACCAGTGCTACAAACTATGCAACAACTCCAAACACGCACTGCACAAAATGTTTACAATACTTTGGATCTGAGGAAGAGTTAGGCATGCACATGGATAACTGTAATCCAGAAACCACAAGTTACAGTTGTCCAAACTGCTTACAAGCATTTGATGGCTTGAATAAACTGGAATATCATCTTTCTACATGTCATAAGGGGGGTGCAAATGAAAAGCTCAATAAACAAGCCAACTATGCATTTATGTGCAACTACTGTTCTCGCACTTTTTCGTGCAGGTCCAGCTTGTATTTACATTCGAAAATACACACTGGTGTTAAAAAATATGCCTGCAACTATTGTTCATATCGTGGAATGCAAAAGATTCACTTGGTCTATCACATGAGAACACACACAGGTGAAAAGCCACATGCCTGTGATACTTGTCCTTACCGGGCGGCTACTTCAAGCAATTTGAAGAAGCACATGAGGGAGAAACATTAATCCATCTTTCATGAATAACTTGTGTGTGTATTACTGTGTTAGCTTGAGGCTTCTTACTTGAGGGTTGATGGAAACAGGACTCAACCATAGATTACAGATAACTTAAAAAAAGTTTGAATGAAGAACTTTAGAAATTGAGTTGCCAGAAATTTCAACCAAAAATGGTGCCAGATACCTTAATATAATGTATTTATCTATGTGAATTCAATCTATTTGTCTCTTTTTGGGAAAATTTTTGCCTTCATTAAATAATTTTAAATGCTATTTTTAGTACAAATCTTATATAATCATGTATAAATGTTTGATTCACAGTATAAAATATATTGCATCACATAATGTTGTCTTGTTTGCTGATTTCTACATATGATTTTCTTGATAGTTGATTATATTTATCTATATAATGTTTTGTCTTGTCAAGAACTTCCTGAAGTTGAAGCTTTTATTGCTCTCTTGTATTAGTTGTTTGTTATTGAAAGTTTGCTTAGATAAAAAACATTATTAGGGTATCCATCCTACGGATACCCTATTACAATAGACATGCGTGGGTCAGTCCGTTGGCATCTCGCGTTCTAAATTTAGGTGAAGGCAAATATTAAAAGTTTTTCATTTTTGATTTCAGTTGTTTTATTGAACAAAGTTTATTATAGATAATAAGCTGACTAATAACTTTGGTTAAATAAAACAATTCTATACATTATATTTTCTTTAAAAAAAAATTGATGTTTTATAGCTCAAATTAACCAAGAAAACATTTCACTTGTTTTCATAAGAAGTGAAGGTAAATGTTAGTTTTTAATTTTTTAATTCAACAGTTTTTTTATTGAACAAAATTTATAGATAATGAGCTGAATAATAACTTTGTTTAAATACAAAATTTATCTAATGTATTTAAAAAAAATTAAAGTTTTATAGCTCAAATTAACTTGGAAAATATTTTACTATTTTTATAAGAGGTGAGGTAAATGATGAAGTGTTTTTTATAAGTATACAATTTTTCTTGAATAATAACATTGCTTAAAAATAATAAAGTTTCTATAGATTTTTCCCTAAAAAAGATGGTTTTATGAACTTCAAACTATTTTGCTTTTTATGTAAGTTCAATTAATCTGTAATCTAGGTTTGTCTTTTTACTGAAACCTCTGGTTGATGGATGCCCTATTATATCCAAATTTTATAACTTGAAATAAGTGAACAATGCTTCTTCATAGAATGAAGAACTAATTATCATCTGAACAACTCAAAAATCTGTGAATTTCTTGAGAACTAATGGCTATCTGTGGGTTAACTACAATTTTTTTCATTTTCAAAATTAGCTAGATAGGAAAATGTTAATTTTTGGAAACTAGTGCAAAGAGATATTATTCTCAATTTATATAAAATAATGATTTGTATTTTTAGTTTTTTTTTACAAGTTTCCAAAGATTAAAAGTAAAGTAAAGTTAGCTTATATCCCTTGTTCAATGAATTTTATTATGGTCACTTGAAATTTAACACATTTATTTTATAACACCTGTGTGATAGGTTAAGAAGAAAAATACTTTCATAAAAATATTATGTAAACAGTTGATTGTTTTCTCGATAAAAAATAGTTTCATTTTTAACTGTAACCCTATAATGACCAAACAGTTAGCCATGAGGATTTAACTACATTACAATTTGTATCAAAATAGTCCTTATTGATTGTAAAGAAATCTTTAAATCTGACATTATAGGGTTAAAATGTAGAATTTATCAAATTAGGTTTAATGTACCTAAGATTTATTTTCTCTTTATTATACAATTGGCAATGTACTATAGCATCCCAAAAGATCACGAACAGCTGACAAATAATTTAAATAGTTTTACATTATTCAATCAGGTTTATAAATTGAACAGAAATTTGTTTGTTATTTTCATAGACTAAATCACAAAACAATTCAAAAGTATATTTGCTTAGTTTTTCATTGGTTATCAGCCCATCAATTTTATTATTTAATGAATCTATTTCAAACTTCACATCTATAAAAAATATTTTGAAACTGACCAGATACATTCAAACTTGATATGATGTTTGTTGGTTTTGAGTGAGTGAAACTAAGTAAAGTTGTAGGTGTTGCTTTTCCAACAAAGGTGACAGGATTTGATCATCATATTTCTTTGAATGTTTTTATTATGTACTTTTTAATAATGCCATGAGTAATATCTTGAGAAATTGTCATTGTTATTGATACTTCTTGCCAAAAATCTGAATAATTAACTCTGCACATCACAGGGATACTCTAATGGCTATTTTAAAAAATTTCAATTTGACTTTTTCAAACATCTTATTTTAAGATTACAAATTATACAAAAAATTGTATCAATTTATGAAACTCATTTCATCAACAGGTAACCCATGCTACAAACTATGCAACACCTGCAAATACTCGCTGCACAAAATGTAACCAATACTTTGGATCTGATGAAGAACTAGACATGCACGTGGATAATTGTTTTCTAAAAACCACAAATTACAGATGTTCAAAGTGCTCAAAAGATTTTGATAGTTTACATAAACTTGAATACCATCTTCCTACATGCCAAGAAGGGAATGTCGACAGGACGTTGTTAAGCAATGACCCTCATTTCAAACATACATGCAGTTATTGTTTTCGTACTTTCTCTTGTAAGTCAAGCTTGAAGTTGCATTTGAAAATACACACTGGTGTAAAAAAATATGCTTGTGACTATTGTCCATACCGAGGAATGCAAAAAATTCACCTAATCAAACATCTGGAAACACACACTGCTGAAAGGCCATTTGCTTGTGATCTCTGTTCTTATCGTTCAAACACTTTAACTATGTTGAAGAAGCACATGAGTGAGTTGCACAGCAATTTGCATAGTGTTTTAGTCGGAAGATTTTTTTAGTTTACAGAAATAAAACTAGTTTTGAGAAAAAGAGTTTAATACAACAGATCTACCAATGAAAGAGTGTTGACTTTGACATCTAAATGTATCAACATCTAAAAAAATGTACTAATCAACCTTTAAATCACATAAAAATAAATAAACAAATTCAAATTTGATTATACAATGTTGTAGAAATAGAGGTACCTGGTTGAGCAAAATGTTAAATATTTTTTACGGACTGATTGAGACCATCATCTGCAGTTTGATTGATACTGCTTAAAAAATCACTTATTCATTTTTCATAAATCCACTCCAAGCTATTCCTAAAGAAGTTGAATGTGCAGTTTTACCACAAGTCCCATTTGCTAAGGGTCATATGCCAGCTGCATATTATGGTGGTTTCGGGGAGTAGTATTGAGGTAAACATTAGGTATTGTTACAACCAATGAAAATAATTTTTAATATCCAGTTCGAATAAGTAATTTTGAAAGTGTCTATGGGTTACTCAAAAAAATGTAGCTTTAGTTGGTTTGGATGTAACTAATTAAAAAAACTTGTTGAAATGCATACTGCTATTTAACATTTCATAAAATTTGTACATACAATATAGCTTAATATTAAAAAAGTTGAATAAAATAATATCCCCTAAAGTTGCGTGTTTTATTTTCATCTATGGGCTGAAGTTGCTCTTGATCTACAAAATATAATATTTAGTTCATTTTATTTTTATTAGATAATTTGTTGCTATTAGATTGCAAGGGTACGTTCATTAATGAAAAGACTTCAAAACCTAGGAAGTTTATCAAATTTTGTTGAGAAAGTGTGTAATGATTTATCAATAACAACTTTTTTGTAGTGGCAATGTCCAGTTTTTTTTTCAAAGATAAATAAATGTTTCTTGTTTAAAAGTACCAAAATTTAATTTTTTGCAAGGTTTACTTCCCGTCGGTTCTGAATTTAATTTATGGCACAAGTTAAAAATATAATAACATAGTTAAAATATGGTTTTGACATCTACATAAGCTACTTAATAAGTGATTTTTTTAAAAATTAACATTTGAACATTTTCACAATTGAATAAATTTCGTTTCACTGACATAATGCTATTAGCCCTTTAGCTTTGAGGTATAAATGATTGTATTAATAGAGATCATATTACGTAGGAGTTCAGAAAATAAGTTAGCAGCTCATGTAGTTGACTTGTTAAATGTTTTTTTTTTAAATTGCATATAAAAAGCATATTTGCAACAGTTTTTTTAGTTCAGTAACCAAGAGAAAAATTGTTTTCACTAAATATCCTTGTTTGAGCATTAGTTTTAAAAACAAGCATTGCTCACTCGTGATTGGTTAAAATGATTAGCACTTTCCATTTATATTAAATAATTTGTTTCAATAAATTTCAAGTGTACATACATTATTCATTTTTTTAGCAATTTATACTTTTTTCTTTATCATTGTATATCAAAATACTGTATCAATTTATGAAACTCATTTCATCAACAGGTAACCCGTGCTACAAACTATGCAACAACTGCAAACACACACTGCACAAAATGTTTCAAATTCTTTGGATCTGATGAAGAACTAGACATGCACGTGGAAAATTGTTTTCTAAAAACCACAAATTACAGATGTTCAAAGTGCTCAAAAGGTTTTGATAGCTTACATAAACTGGAATATCATCTTCCTACATGCCATGAAGAGGATGCTAATCTGAAGTTCATAAGCAATGATTCTAATTATAAACAGACCTGCAGTTATTGTTCCCGTACCTTTTCTACTACTTCCAGTTTGAATTTGCATTTGAAAATACATTCGGGTGTTAAAAAGTTTGCCTGTAATTTGTGTCCATATCGAGGAATGCAAAAAATTCACCTGGTCAATCATTTGAAAACACATACTGTTCAAAATGATAATCGCTGTCCATTCTGTCCATACAATGCTTTTGATAAACCAGATTTGCTGAATCATCTTAAAACACATGCTGTTCATTTAAAGACACCATCTTCTATAGAAGTGACAAATTTGCATGACACTTTGAAAAAGGGAATGTGATAAAACTAGACTCCTTTTTGTCTGTAATATGCTTAAGGCCTTTTCACTTGTTTAGCACTTGAACACTACTCAAGTAACTTTTCTTTTATATAGTCGGACAATGAGACGATACTTGTAGTGATAAAGAGTAATTTGTCTTGGAAATAACCTCCTTAATCTATTGAAGGCAAATGCAAGTTGAAAAAACGACCATTGATATTTTTTAGAGAAGTATCAAAATATTTATTCATTAATACATAGTCAAATTTAAACCAGTTTAAAAGTAGTGTAATGAGTTTGACACCTGTATATTTTAAGAGGAAAATTCAACTATGATTGCAAGTTATACACATTTTTTTTTACTATTTGGTCAGGGAAACCCATTAAGCAAGCAATAGAAAAAGTTGTTGTAAAGTTCATGGGCGAGTTAAACTTTCTGTTTATATTTACAGTACTTTTCTATATTTGATATTTGTTTGTATATAAATCTATTTTTTTAGTTAAATTATTTTCCATGTTGCCATTAATCTGTTAAATTTGAACCTAATTTACAATTATTATTTTAAGTTGATCATGACAAATTTTTAAAAATTATAAAATAAGGAAACATTTCACCTACAGGTAAACAGTGCTTCAGACTTTTCATCAGCTCCAAACAGACACTTTGGATCCGGGGAAGAACTTGAATTGCATATGGAAAGTTCCTTTCTTGCAACCACAAATTACAGTTGTTCATTTTGTGTGGAAAGTTTTCCAAAGTTGGATGAATTGAATTCTCACATTTCACTGTTTCATAAAGAAGCACTTTGCCTAATGAATGATCCAGACAGTAGTTTTAAATGTAATTTTTGTGGACGAAGTTTTGCAAACAAATACAATTTGAACAATCATTTGAAAGTACATGCTGGCATTAAGAACTATGCTTGCCACTTGTGTTTGTATAGATCGGCACACAAGTCCAATTTAACTAATCATTTGAGTATACATACTGGTGTTAAGAATTATGCTTGCCACTTGTGCTCATATAGATCAGCACACAAGTCCAATTTAAATAAACATTTGAAAATACATGATGGTAATAAGAAATATGCTTGCCACTTGTGTCCGTATAAAGCAATGCAAAAATCACATTTAGTTAGACATTTACAGATTCATGATAAATAAATAATGGTGAATTTAAATTATAACTAATTGATGACTTTGTCTAATGGAACTGAAAGAATAATTATAATGCAAAGTATGATTTGTAAGCAATTAAGCTTGAAAAGATCTTGAAGCTACCTAATGGAAGCTCCTGGTTGTCCAAGAGCTTATGATATGCACATCTGGCTAACTAAGTAGACGGTGGCAATCTAGAAGTTAACATTGCCCAGATGAAGGTGTCAAACAGTAAAGGTAAGAAGAGTCCAGCCTAAGACCAATGATGTTTCACGCAAACCAAACTTGAAATTTACTTTGCTTATACAATTTATATTTGCTAATTATTACCAATGTCTACGATTGTAAAGGATATTTTATTTAATTATTTATTTAGAAATTGTAATTCACTTTCATCGGAAAAGCAAAGGAAAGAATATTTTCATCGATATAAGTAATAATTTAAATGATACAAATGCCACATACATTTAACCTTCAGAATGTATTTACTCATAATATTAGCCAATATTATCTTACTACAAAAATAAAATATAAAGCAATGATCAAAGACAATAAAAGTCAATTGATACTTTGCCAGCTTATTTAAACAAAAACCATTGTCCAATTTTAGCTGAAAGTTTCAATAAGTTTTGTTCATTTTAAAAACGAATGAATTCTTAAGACTGGTTCATTTAAGTGTAACATTTGTGTGAATTAAATGATTTTGTACATAACATTAATTGCTGGATAGTATTATAAGGAAAACTTTATTCTATGTAATATTATTGTAAGATGTATACATTAATAAATAATATATGCCACAGTATTTCTTTTCACATAGTTACAATGTAAAATTGTCTGTACAAATAACCCAAATTAAGAGATATTCCATATCAAATATTTCAAAAAAAAATTTGTTAATTTAACATTTAACAAGTCTTGTTGGAATATTGCGATGACCAGAAAAGTGTGTGATAGATAAAAAAACATTTACAATTCATTTCATTCTAGTTGGCTTTGAAAATTGATTTTCTTGTGTGAGGCTGAAAACATTAAGCGTTTATCATGCAGATAAAAATTTCAATTAGAAATCTATTGAGGTTTCTCTTCATATGGCTCCCATATGAAAAAATAAATTTACTCTTTGTTTTTACTTGCTTGTCATTCAAGTTTCTTGACGTTAATTAGCCCGCATACCATAAACTTCAGAGATTGCTGCTCTTTTGCATCAATGACCACTAATTGAGTTGATTATACTGATTCTGTTCGACTAATACAAAGAAATGAATAATGATGTGTAATTTTGAAAATGTTTTGTCTACAGGTGAGCCAGACTCAATGCCGTCATTGCTTGAAGTTCTTCTTAACAAGTGGCGATCTTGCAATGCACATAGGAAGCTGCTTTCAACAATTCGGGAACCTTGTTTGTTTCAAGTGTTCACACAATTTTCCTTCCATGGCTGATATGAATGTTCACTTTTCAATGTATCATGTTGACACCAGTGAAGATGAAATGTTCTCCAAAACCGAAGATCCCCATAGACCATACAAATGCAATTTCTGTTTGAGCACGTATGTCTCCAGATCCAATGTCATTACACATCTGAAAATACACACCGGAACCAGGAGGTTTGCCTGCCAGCTTTGTCCATATAAAGCATTGCAGAAGATTCATCTGGTCAATCATATGACGACTCACACAGGTGAAAAGCCACATAAATGCACGTTGTGTGAATTTCGGACATCACGAAAAACATATTTGAACTATCATGTCAAAATTAAACATTCTGATAACATGCAACTTGTGTGAAAATAACAGAAATGTTTTTTCAGTATAATTTTGTCTTCATATGTCATAAGAAAATGCTTATAAATGATAAATCTTGATTTTTTGAGTCTGGAATTTTGAATTTTTTATATTGAAAATAAAAAGTACAAATTGTATTGTATTTTTAGTTTGCAATAACAATTTATAATCGCTTATTTGTCCCATAAAGTTGCAATTTAGTTGGAAATAGGTATTTGTTAATAATTTTTGACTAGTGATTTTTTGTAAACTATTTTGTCTCATTTTGTTCAACTATTAGACTTGAAAAACATCCATTGCATACCAGTTCTTACCATGAAAACAAATGTTTTCTATAACCATAAATAATGTACACTCGTACATCAAATTAGTTGGTTAATTCTGAGCTTGTAGGCCTTAACACCTTTAGAACATCTTGTTACTGACTTTACATAGCTACTTAAATAATTTTAATTGAAAGTTCCTCTAAAGTGACTGAAAATGTTTTACCTACAGGTAACCAGTGATGCAAGACAGTCTACATCTGCAGATATACAGTGCGAAAATTGTTCACGTATTTTTTCATCTTATGATTACCTCTTGAGACATATTGAACATTGCAAACCTGAAAGTTACAGCTGCCCTAATTGTCCAGAAAGATTTGAAACTTTGAATGAATTGAACATCCATTTTTCTTTGCACTATAACAAAGCAAATACAAATAAATTTTCGTCAGACATCAATAATCAGTTTAAATGTAACTATTGCTCATCTACTTACTCATCCAAGTCAAACTTGAATATGCATTTGAAAATACACACAGGTGTCAAGAAATTTGCTTGTAACATTTGTCCATACAAAGCCATCCAAAAAATACACCTGGCAAAACATATGATGGCTCACACAGGTGAAAAACCATATGCATGTACCTTCTGTTCATTTAGTACAGTTCAAAAAAGTTTATTGGATCATCATGTTAGAATCAAACATACAGGGAAAATTGAATTTTAAAAGTAGAACATCATGATGCAGTTCAATCCCATGGAATGTCTTATCACAAATATGTCTGAGAACTTCAAAAGAGGCCAGTTTGTAAAACAGATTCTAACACTAGTATTTAGGTTTTAATGTTATAAATAAATAAACGCATACCTTAGTTTTGTCATCAAAATCATTGTCATTCCAATGTAAAACCTTTCATGCAGAATCGTGCTGTTTTATATCTCGCAAAATAAACATTTCCGCCAATTGATTATAGTTTTGTTCACCTTCGACTGAAAATACGTTAATTGCAAATGATAATTACACAATGCCATTGTAATCAAAGCAAAAAGTTAACCTTTTTTACTGTCAACATTTTTAATTTTATGAAAACAATTTTTTTATTTTATAAAAAATTATTTGTTGTCTGCCAAGGCATCATGACTGGTTAAAATAGAATTTCTCTAAATATATTTCAATTTGAGCAGATTAATCTGGAAGAATTATCACAAGTTTTTGTTAGTGAAAACAAGCTTATGAAATAGCATTAGTAACTGATGTTTTGACAACTACTTAGTTAACATATTGTGAATTTCTTCATATTTATAAATATTTGGGACATTCTATAACTTGATTGGCAATATAATTCTGACAATTTGACATTGGTTTTAGATAGTTACATGTTTAAATATTTGAATTAAAAGTGTCTCTGAAGTGATTGAAAATGTTTTATCTACAGGTGACCAGTGGTGCAAGACCGTCTACATCTTCAAGTTTACAGTGCAAAAATTGTTCACAACTTTTTTTATCTTATGATTATCTCTTAAGACATACTGCACATTGCACACCTGAAAGTTACAGCTGCAGTCACTGCAATGAACAATTTCACACTTTGGATGAACTGAATTTACACTTTTCTTTACACTATAAAGAAATAAAAGCGAACAATCTGGTCTGGGCACCTAATAACCTTAATGACAAGTTTAAATGTAACTATTGCTCATTAACTTACTCGTCCAAATCAAGCTTGAGTATGCATTTGAAAATACACATGGGTGTCAAGAAATTTGCTTGTAACATATGTCCATATAAAGCTGTTCAAAAAATACATCTGGCAAAACACATGATGGCTCACACAGGTCAAAAACCATATGTATGTAGTTTATGTTCATTTAGTGCTGTTGATTCAATTAAATTGGCCAATCATAATGCAGCAAAACATGCCTAAAATCTCGAGTACTCTTCCATCACAATGTGGTTTTATCTGAATAAATGTCACAACAAAACCTGGCAGATAAATTGCCAATTTTTCTGAATTGGTTTAATTTGTGTAGAATAGATGGGAAAATCTATTTATTTAGCCTAAAAAACTATTAAATAGCTTAGATGAATTTAACATTTTATGTCTGGGTATTACTAGTTGTGTGTAATATATCATTTATCTATATGAACATACCGCCCATCAAATTATTTTCGAAGGTGTTTTATTATTGGGTGAAACTGGTTAAATCGCTGTAGTTATTAAGACACTGGGTTTTATTTATTTAAATATAAATTGAAAAATGTCCATAGAAATTGAAGGCCCAAACCTTGACGAATTTATCAATCATAAATCTATAAATCAAAAAGATTAATTTTTTCCTCTTTTGAAATAAGTAAAGTTTTCTATAATTGAGTAGATGAACTAATTCTGGATTTAGAGGTGTACCAAATTCAAAATACTTGGTATTGGTTTTTGAAAGGTATTTGTTTAGATAATTTTGATCAAAATTTGCTCTGAAGTGACTTAAATATTTTATCTACAGGTAACCAGTGATGCAAGACAGTCTACATCTGCAGATGTACAATGCAAAAATTGTTCTCAACTTTTTTCATCTCACAGTTACCTTTTAAGACATATTGAACATTGCTCACCTGAAGGTTACAGCTGTTCTAGTTGTCCAGAAAAATTTCAAACTTTGAATGAATTGAACTTTCATTTTTCATTCCACTTTCCTGAAGAAAACTCAAATAATTTTTTGGCACTTTCTGATAGTCTTAACAAACGTTTCAAATGTAACTGTTGCTCATCTACTTTTTCAAAAAAATCAAGCTTAAATAGACATTTGAAAATACACACAGGTGACAAACAATTTGCCTGCAGCTTTTGTCCTTACAAAGCAGTACAAAAGGTTATGCTGACAAAGCATATCATGACTCACACAGGTCAAAAACCATATGCATGTAGCTGCTGCTCATTTAGTACAGTTCAAAAAAGTTTATTGGATCATCATGTTAGAATCAAACATGCAGAGAAAATTGAATTCTAAAAATAGAGCATCATCATGATGCAGTTCTATCCCATGGAATGTGTTATCACAAATATGTCCGAGAACTTCAAAAGAGTCCAGTTTGTAAAAACCTAATTTCTAACATTAGTATTTAGGCTTTAATGTTAATAAATAACTGCAAATTTTAGTTTTGTCATCAAAATCATTAATTCCAAAATAATACCTTCAATGTAGAAAAAAGTTCTGTTATGTTTTGCATCTGAGATAATTTCAAAAGAATCCGGTTTGCATAGAATTAAATTTCTGACTTGGGTATTTAGGTTTTACTGTTATTATATTATATAGCTGCAAACCTTACTTTTATCATCAGAATCATTGTCATTCCAAAATAAAACTTTTAATACAGAAAAGTGTTATGTTTTACATCTTGTGCAATAAACATGTCATCAAATTGATTTTAGTTTTGTTCACCTTCGACAAAAAATAAGTTAATTGCAAATGATTTAAGATTATTCTACAATGCCCTTGTAATCAAAGGGAAAATTTTTTTTTACTGTAATTATTTTTGCAAGATAAATTTATTTTTCTTGTGTGCCCAGCCTTCATGCTTGGTTGAAATATTTCTCTAAATAAAAATGTTTTTTCTTTTGAGCACAAGTTTTTGTTGAGTGAAACAAGCTTATAAAATAGCATTGATAACCAGTATATGTTAAGGTAATTGGAGAAAGTATTTCAATTGATGTTTTCACAACTAGGTTAATATATAATCCATAATTCATCAATTTCTTCATATCTAGAACTATTTGGGACATTCTATAACTTGATTGGCAATATAATTCTGACAATTTGACATTGGTTTTAGATAGTTATATGTTTAAATATTTGAATTAAAAGTTTCTCTGAAGTGATTGAAAATGTTTTATCTACAGGTGACCAGTGGTGCAAGACCGTCTACATCTTCAAGTTTACAGTGCAAAAATTGTTCACAACTTTTTTTATCTTATGATTATCTCTTAAGACATACTGCACATTGCACACCTGAAAGTTACAGCTGCAGTCACTGCAATGAACAATTTCACACTTCGGATGAACTGAATTTACACTTTTCTTTACACTATACAGAAATAAAAGTGAACAATCTGGTCTGGGCACCTAATAACCTTAATGACAAGTTTAAATGTAACTATTGCTCATTAACTTACTCCTGCAAATCAAGCTTGAATATGCATTTGAAAATACACATGGGTATCAAGAAATTTGCTTGTAACATATGTCCATATAAAGCCGTTCAAAAAATACAGCTGACAAAACACATGATGGCTCACACAGGTCAAAAACCATATGTATGTAGTTTATGTTCATTTAGTGCCGTTGATTCAATTAAATTGGCTAATCATAATGCAGCAAAACATGCCTAAAATTTGGTAAGTACTCTGGCATCACAATGTGGTTTTATCTGAAGAAATTCTACACAAAACAATACTTGGCAGACAAATTGACATTTTTTGTATTAGTTTGGTTTGTGTATAATAGATAAGAAATACTATTTATTTTGCCTGAAAAAATACTAGATAGTTGAGATGCATATAACATGTTGGGTCTGGGCATAACTAGTGGTGTGTAATACAGGTGGTCCCCGAATATGTCGTTTTGTCATTTGGTGGTTATGAAGCTGGCTGAGAGGGCATTTAAAGGTACATGTAAGAATCAACGGCCTGCCATATGGAAGGCTGCTAGAAGGCATGGGTGACGCTTCAGATTTTTGAGGGCTGTGCCAGAAGTAGAGCTTCAAAGATGGTCCCCTTTAAAATGTGTTATTTAAGGTCAGTTCTGACTTCTGTCAAAAAATGGTTTATGAAACTTTAGGACCGGAACTCAGATGTAAGTCCGGGATCCTATGTATATCATTTATCTACATGAACAAATTCACCCATAAAAATATTTTCAATCAAGTTTTTTCTTATTATGTAAAAATAATTACATAACTAGCTATTGAGACCCTGGGTTTTGTTTAAAGGTATAAAAGATTTAAATTAATAAGAATAATTTGTATAAGACCTTCATAGCTACTAGTAAAACTGAGTAGGTTTGGGCTTTCAATCATAAATCAAAAAGTTTCAATGATTTCCTCTTTTAAAATTAGTTGAGCTTCTCATAATAGAAATAGGAGAGCTAATTCTGGATTTGGAGTTGTACCAACTTCAAAAATAAAAAGTACTTTATTACATAATTTTGATTTAAATTTTCTCTGAAGTGACTGAAATGTTTTATCTACAGGTAACCAGTGATGCAAGGCAGTCTACATCTGCAGGTATACGATGCAAACATTGTTCTCAGCTTTTTGCATCTCACAGTTACTTTTTAAGACATATTGAACATTGCACCCCTGAAGGTTACAGCTGTTCTAGATGTTCAGATAAATTTGAAACTTTGAATGAACTCAACTTTCATTTTTCATTCCACTTTCCTCTTGAAAATACAAGCAATTTGTTGGCAGCTTCTGATAGTCTCAATAAACATTTTAAATGTAATTATTGCTCATCCAGTTTTTCATCAAAATCAAGCTTGAATAGACATTTAAAAATACACACAGGCGAAAAAAGATTTACCTGTAGCTTTTGTCCTTATAAAGCAGTACAAAAAATTACGCTGACAAAGCATATCATGACTCACACAGGTCAGAAACCATATGCATGTAGTTTGTGCTCATTTCGTACAGTTGATACAACTCAATTGGCTATTCATAATGCAGCAAAACATGCTCAAAACAATGCGTTTTGAAAATATTTCAATAACACACCGAGGCCTTACCCATAGCAATTAAAATTAACCTTGTCGAAGAGCCCAATAATAAAACGTTAATCTTTTGAAGAATATAAACTAGATAAAATAAATGTTTGCTAAATTATTGTAAACCTTACAACTAATGTTTTTAATGGAGATGTAAGGCACTGCTCTGAGCTGCTATTATTGTTAATGATTTGTCCATTTTTTCTTCAAAAGTTTACTAACCATTTATTAATTTTATTTTAGAGCAATGATTATTTAACATAAATGAAAGATATGCATTAGGAATGATATATCTTGAATAATTTTTTCTGATACATTATTTTATTGCAATAACTATGTTTTTCTTAAATAGGCTTCTTGAATTTAGAGCAATGTTTTTGTCTCCACTAAAAACTTGTTGGGTTAGGTTATGTACTAGTTGATATTGTTTTAAGTTGGATTTTCTTTGTTATAGTTTGACCGTCAGTGGTGTTATGAACTTTGTTTACAATATAACCCATAAAAGTATTTGTATACTCAGTTTTCAAAAGTTTGCTTTGCCTCATTGTATGATTGCCAGAAAAATGCAAAAACTACTTCTCAAAGGCTATTCGATAAGCCCCTCCCACAAAAAGAGAAGCACAATAAACATACATATGTACAATTACAATTTTTGCCAATAATATTTTGTTTGTATTTATTATTTACAAAATATTATTTTCTTTCAATATATTTTTATATTATGAATTTTTTGTTCATTATGTCTAACTGGTATATCTAATTAATGCAAAATCATTTATGGTGGATTTCAGGTTGGTTACAGTGGTTATTTAGCCTACAGTGTCTATCTAACCTCATTTTACATAGGTGAGCGGCGGGTTAAATAGTGCCTCATATTTTTTATTATCGCATAAATATATAAACTGGAAGAATGCCTAAATTATTGAATGCATGTTTGCAGATGTTCCTACATTTTACATTTTTTTTATTAGTTTGAAACTTATACTTTATCAATTGTTGAGAAATATTGTCTTGTTTATAAAATATAAAGTTGAGAAGTAGGCATATACATAAAGCTGTTTGCTTGTTTTATGTTGCCAACATATTATCTTTGGTAGGGAGACCTTTAAGAAGGTGAACAAATTATTTCTGAAGGTGCAACTACATTGAATACATTGAACTTGAATTTAAGAGATAGAATTATTATAAAAAGTCAAAATGAAATGTTAACCTTTTTTTTTAATTTATATGTTTATGAGCTTGAAGTTGACTGCTCAAATGATTATTTTTAAGCTGAACTGCTTGTTTTGTGCTCTTGAAAAAGAAAGTTTAAATAGTAATTTAGTTTGACATGTATAAGCAACATAGTTTAGTGCCAATAATGCATTTAAGTCTTTGTTGCTGTAACTTTTTGAGTGAAGTAATGTGTGGCTTAACTCTGATCTTAAAAATTACCTTACTGACTGCTCTATATAGAAATAGTGAATTACATTAATTCAATATTTGTTTTCTATTTATTTATTTTATAATTGAACCAAAGTTGATTTTAAAATAAACTTTTCAATTTTTTCTTCATTTAAAAATAGGTGAGCTTTCTGTAATTTAATTAGTTAGCCTACTATGGGCTTGCAAGTGAACACCTTACAAAATTTACTTAGATAGTTTTAATTAAAAGTTCTCCGAAGTGACTGAATATGTTTTACCTACAGGTAACCAGTGGTGCAAGACAGTCTACATCTGCAGATACACAATGCAAAAACTGTTTGCAAATTTTTGTATCTTATGATTACCTCTTAAGACATATTGAACATTGCAAACCTGAAAGTTACAACTGCCCTAACTGTCCAGAAAGATTTGAAACTTTGAATGAATTGAACATCCATTTTTCTTTGCACTATAGCAAAGCAAATACAAATAAATTTTCGTCAGACATCAATAATCAGTTTAAATGTAGCTATTGCTCATCTACTTACTCATCCAAGTCAAACTTGAATATGCATTTGAAAATACACTCAGGTGTCAGGAAATTTGCTTGTATCCTTTGTCCTTATAAAGCTGTTCAAAAAATCACCCTCACCAAACACATGATGGCTCACACAGGTCAAAAACCATATGCATGTAGTTTGTGTTCATTTAGTACTGTTGATACAACACAATTGGCTATTCATAAAGCATCAAAACATGCTTGAAGATGTTGATATTTTCAAGTATGCAAAACAAAGAAAGGGAAAGTAATATTTTTATGAATAATATTTGGTTAAAATATTTGTATAGTGTGTTTTAATATTATTTTTTATTATTTGAAATTTTCACATCATTAGCTATTAAGAAAATTTTGTTTTGTTAATATAAATATAACTTGTAAGATTAATTGACCATTCAAATTTGACATGAAAAGCAGTGTTATGAAATAATGTGATGTGTTCTTTAAAAATAAAAATTGAACTAATTGTTTTTTTTCTAACCTAAAAATGTTGCTAAAGTATTTTGGATAAATTGATGAGTGGCTTAACTTTGGTATTAATAAATGAAATAAAATTACTGACTGCTATGCATAAAATTTGTTGATTTACAATGATAGTGCTTTAATTAATTTATTATAAGTAAAGCAAACTTTGATTATAAAATAAAGTTTTCATTTTTAAAATTTATAATATTATACAATTTATTAATTCTGGGCTTGTAGAATTAACACTTAAAAACAATTTTGAGATTGACTAAAAATAGGTACTTAGTTGAATAATTTTAATTGAAAGTTCCTCTGAAGTGACTGAAAATATTTTATCTACAGGTAACCAGTGGTGCAAGACAGTCTACATCTGCAGATACACGATGCAAAAACTGTTCACAACTTTTTGTTTCTTACAATCACTTTTTAAGACATATTGAACAATGTACATCTGAAAGTTACAGCTGTTCTTTTTGTACAGAGAGATGTCAAACCTTGGATGAACTGAACTTGCATTTTTCTTTGCACTATGACAAGTTGAATACAAACAATCTGATCACGGCACCTAATAATCTTAATAACAAGTTTAAATGTAACTATTGCTCATCTACTTACTCATCCAAATCAAACTTGAATATGCATTTGAAAATACACACAGGTGTCAAGAGGTTTGCTTGTAGCCTTTGTCCTTATAAAGCTGTTCAAAAAATTACCCTCACAAAACATATGATGGCTCACACAGGTCTAAAACCATATGCTTGTAGTCTTTGTTCATTTAGTACGGTTCACAAAAGTTTGTTGGACACACATGTGGCAACAAAACATGCACAGCAGAATGATTTCTAAGTTTCTTCCACCATTTTGTTGTCATTACCTAAAGTAGGACAGTGTTGCTGGGAGAATTTAGCCTAACATCAAGTTCTTTATTCTATTGTTTTCATTTTTAAGTTCCAATAATGCATAATATTTCACTGTTATAGCAAAATGATGTGACATTTTCGTGTTAAGGTGCAATTGGGGAACCCTATGTAAAAAAGATGTAAGACATGATGGACCTTGGAAAGAAAATATAGAATATCCTGAATGGTGCTTGTCGATTGGTGGTTCCCAGCACTTCATAAATTGATATCAATTATATATTTTAATTTTGTGTTTTTGAAACCTAAATAAATCAATTGACTATTAAAGTCTTTGAATTTTTGCAAAGAAGTACAATAATGTAATTGTACATAGTAGTTTATATTACCTAGTGCAATACAATGAAAGATGATAACATAGATAACAAAAATCTTCCTGATTGATCGCATATTAGAAAAACATGTCAAATGAATTAATACATTATTAGGTTATTTTGGTTATATTCAGAAACATAAATGCAAGTTTACTATTATAATCCTATATTTTGTTTTAATAATTCTATAGTTAATTGTTTTATTATTTATGAAAACTAATTTAACATGTAAATATGTTAGATTTCACAAAAACTTGGGTAGGTCTAATTGAAAGTATTGAATTCTTAAAATTCTAACTAATGTACCTTTCACAGTGAGAAGTAAGTGTTTAATATTGGAAAATAAATATGTAGGTAAAGTTACCAAAATAATTTTTGTTTGACTGGCAAATTGTAATTTTTTCATTATCCTAAATTAAAATGTTGTCAATATTAATTCCTTTTTCTTTGAATAATGAAGAATTTATCATAAATTTAGTCTTGCATTTAGTAGAAATGTATGTGGTTCAATAGTATTTGAAAAACCGTCACTTTTAGGGTATCCATCCTACGGATACTCTATTGCAATCGACATGCGTGGTTCAATCCGTCGGCGGCAGCGTCTCACATTCACAATTTAGGTGAAGGTAATTGTTAAAAAAAATTTATTTTTGATATCAGTTTTTTTTATTAAATAAAGTCTATAGATAATGAGCTGAATACAAACGTTGCTTAAATAAAAACAATTCTATATATTTAAAAAAAATAATGATATTTTATAGCTCAAATTACATAGAAAATATCTCCTTGTTTTTATAAGAGGTGAAGGTAAATGTTGAAGTTTTTTTTAAAAATATAAATTTACAAGTTTTTCTTGAATAATAATTTTGCTTAAAAATAAACAAGTCTCTTTATATTTTTTCCCTAAAAATGATGGCTTTAATGAATTTAAAAATATTTCACTATTTTTATAAGAGCTGAAGAAAATTCTTAAAGTTTATTGTTTTACATTTGTCTTTTACTGAAACCATTTGTTACCTCTGGTTGATGGATGCCCTATTATATCAAAATTTTGTTAGCATGTTCTGCACTTGTAGGATTAACACCCTGAAAGAGACATTAAATAGGCTTTAATCAGCCACTTGTTTGATAATTTTTATTGAAAGTTCCTCTGAAGTGATTGAAAATGTTTTATCTACAGGTGACCAGTGGTGCAAGACGGTCTTCATCTACAGATACCCGATGCAAAAATTGTTCACAACTTTTTTTATCTTATGATCACCTTTTAAGACATGTTGAACATTGCACACCTGAAAGTTACTGCTGTTCTAGTTGTCCTAAAAGGTTTCAAACCATGGATGAACTGAACTTTCATTTTTCTTCGCACTATGTTGAGGCAAACAAAAATATTTTTCACCCAGAAACAAATGACCAGTTTAAATGTAACCATTGTTCATCAACTTATGCATCCAAATCAAACTTGAATAGACATTTACAAATACACATGGGTATCAAGAAATTTGCTTGTAGCCTTTGTCCATACAAAGCTGTTCAAAAGACAACTCTTGTGCATCATATGGCAACTCACACTGGTCAAAAACCGCATGTTTGTAGTTTATGTTCATTTAGTACAGTACACAAAAGTTTGTTGGACACTCATGTAGCAACAAAACATGCACAGAAAATTAGTTTTTGAGCATTACGGGCATTATCTCAAGGCCTTGCCTAAGAAATTGAACCGTGTTAGAGGAGCTCTGTCATTTAATAAGAGTTCTAAAATGGAGGTACCACAAATCTCTATGCACTATATATTTTAATTAATCTAGGTTTCTCATTTTTGAAGTTTCATTAAGGCTAATGAATCATTATGGTGAGAAAATGTTGTGGCATTTCGGTTGCAATGGGTGAACACTATGTAAAGAAGAGAGATGTGAGCCATAATATACATCTGTAAAGAAATAAAGAATATCCTAAATAATGTGTATGGATTGATGGTTCCCAGCATTTCATAAATTGATATCAAATATATAGTTGGGTTTTGTGTTTTTGAAACCTGAATGAATGAATTGACTATCAAAATATATTTACCTTTTTCCAATGAAATACAAATAAATAACTGTCTAGAGTAATCTGGATTTCCTAGTGTATTAGAATAAAAGATAATAACAAAAATCTTTCTGATCAAAGGTCAGAAAAACAAGTCAAATGAGTATTTTACTACATGATAAGTGAAGTTCTTTCCACTATGCAGTAAATAAATACATTAAATTTATTTCGGTTTATTCAGAAACATGAATGCAAGTTTACCTTTGTAGTCATACATTTTATTTTAATTTTTGTATAGCTTTATTTTGTATTATAACATTTTATGAAAACTAATGTAACATGTAAATAAGGTTACTTTGCATAAGAGCCCAATTGTGTATAATTAAAAGTATTGTTCAATTTCATTTAAAAAAAAAAGTTTGATTGAATTAAGTAGCAAGTCCAAAATTACCATCTCCTGATACACTCTTAGTTTTTGATAAAGTATCGATTCTTTCAATCATTTTCCAATCCAGCTATAATGAGGAAATGTTTAGCATGTTCTGCACTTGTGGGATTAACACCCTAAAAGAAACATGAAATAGGCCTTAATCAGCCACTTGTTTAATAATTTTAATTGAAAGTTCCTCTGAAGTGACTGAAAGTATTTTATCTACAGGTGACCAGTGGTGCAAGACTGTCTTCATCAGCAGATACCCGATGCAAAAATTGTTCGCAACTTTTTGCTTCTCGCGATCACCTTTTAAGACATGTTGAACATTGCAAATCTGAAAGTTACAGCTGTTCTAATTGTCCTGAAAGGTTTCAAACCCTTGATGAACTGAATTTTCATTTTTCTATACACTGTATCAAGGCAAACAAAAATATTTGTCATCCAGAAAAAAATGACCAGTTTAAATGTAACCATTGTTCATCAACTTATGCATCCAAATCAAACTTGAATAGACATTTACAAATACACATGGGTATCAAGAAGTTTGCTTGTAGTATTTGTCCATACAAAGCCGTTCAAAAAACCAGTCTGGCACGTCATATGGCAACTCACACAGGTCAAAAACCATATGCATGTAGGTTTTGTGAATTTAGTACAGTTCAAAAAAGTATGCTAGACTCTCACATTGCAAAAAAACATACAATGAAGAACAAATTCTATAATTAATTACATAATGTTAAGGTCTTATCCAAACAAATATGACATTGACCAAAGAATTGAACAGATAACTATATATTGTAGAAATACATAACAGTTTATCTTGAAGAACTAGGGTTTTTATGCCATATTCATCACTTTATATAATATAATAAATTATTGAATTAATGAGTTCAATTGCTGTTTTACTGCACTGTAATCCTCATTATAGTAGCACATTTAATAATTTTATCAAAATGGAATCTCTGCACAATTATTTGTTATGAAAATTGATCATGCTAGAGATTTGTTGTGACCCAAATCTATTTGGATAGCAACATTTTTTTCCTAGCAAGTGAAAAATGTATATTGTATGACCTGTTTTAATAAATTTTACATGTAAAACATTAGGTTTTTTTTTTATAAAATATATTAGTTATGCTGTATAAAATTAAGAATAATTATTTTTTATTATGTAAATGTCCATTTTTAATGTAATAATTCAAATAGTGTTTCATAAACTGAAAAGTTTTGTTGTGTTTAAATTCCTTTCGAACAATGTTACACAAAGGGTTAACCTTCTTAAATTGGAACCTACTCAAACATTCTAAACTCGCATATTTAGTATTTCTTTATTTATAAATACTGTACCCAAATGAAATTTAATTATTTTGTCGGTAATCCATTTTGGGCTTTTAGGTTTTAACACTTTTGGGACACCTTTGATATTGGCTTTATATAGTACTTGATAAATAGTTTTAATTGAAAGTTCCTCTGAAGTGATGAAAATGTTTTATCTACAGGTGACCAGTGGTGCAAGACAGTCTTCATCTGCAGATACACAATCAAAAAATTGTTCAACACCTTTTGTATCTTACAAGGGTCTTAAAAGTAATATTGAACATTACACACCTGAAAGTTATAGCTGTTCTAGTTGCCCAGAAAGATTTCAAACTTTGAATGAATTGAATTTTCATTCTTCTTTACACTACACTGAAAAAAATGCAAGCAATTTGTTCCCAGGAACTAATAATCAGTTTGCATGTAATTATTGTTCATCTACATTTTCATCAAAATCAAACTTGTACCGGCATTTGAAAATACACACAGGTGTCAAGGATTTTGCTTGTAACCTTTGTCCATATAAGGCAATGCAAAAAACCCATCTGACTTATCACATGGCTACTCACACAGGTGAAAAACCATTTTCGTGTAGCTTGTGTTCTTTTAAAACTGTTCATAAAACCGTGCTGGATAATCATGTAATGGTAAAACATTTTCAAAAAAAATAATGATATATGTTAGTCAAGTATTACAATAAAGTTTTATCAGTGTTGATAAATCTATTGTTATTATCCAGTATTAACTTTTTGTCAACATACAAACATGGTTGTCATGGCCGATAATATCTTTAGGGAGGGATTGTAACTAATTTGAAACCTCAGATATGTGAAGATGACCATCTGATTATTTTTACATTTAATCTTAAGAGTTACAATCACTTCATGACAAGTATTTATCTTTAGTAAATGGTCCAGCACTTGTGACCACATACTAACCCTCCTCCTCAAAATAAATGCTACTGCAGCCTTATAATTTGGTTAGCATTTAAAAGTTTTAAAGTTAGTATGATTTTTTAAATGGTAACTAGATTTTTATTAAACAAAAAATTTTCAAACTTGGACTTATTGTGGAGAATTATGACTTTATCTTGAACAAAAAAAAACACTAACAGAAATAATATTGCACTACATAGGGTAACGCAGGGTGAAATCATCGGTGGTTGAATTTGTCGCAGACTTGAATTTCACAAAATTAATATTACGCTACTAATATTAGTGTGATAAAATATCTAGACTTTTTAGACTGTCAATTTTACCTTGCAGTACATACCTTTTTAAAAAAAATTAATTATAAACTTCCCCCCCCCAAAAAAAAAAGTGGGTTTTGATATTTGATTATAAGCTACATTTGTACAAAAAAATATATTAATATTAGTAAAAATGTTAAAATATAAGGTGGCACTTTCGCCCGATGTGTGGGGTGAAATTAATCAAAATCTCTTTATATTTAAATAAGGATTTCACTAACATCCGGTCATTATAAAATATTTTTTGTTATATCTTCAAATGTGCAAAACTCTGAATGTAAAGCAAAAACTAATTAGTTTGTTCTTAAAATAAAGCAGATAGGGTAAAAGTTTCACAAGTTGGCTCACTATCAATAAGTTATGAAATTATATTTTAACAAAATTGCCTTGCATGTTCTCAACTTTCAAGTAATAAATAATATTAATAATAATTGATGCTAAAAACAAATCATACTAAATGTACAATTTTGATACATTTCACACTACAAATAATTGAATTATAACTTTTTACTTATTTTTGCATTTTTGTAGCCTTCGAAGATATTGGAATTGAAAATGTTTTTACTGAGACCTCAATGAATTGTATAAATGTATGTACAGTTGAACAACATCGTAAATAATTGATTTGTAAATATCGTTTTACTGTTTAATGCATTTTGGTAACTTTTACAAGATATTTTTAAATAATCATTTGTAATTAGTTATTCTTGAAACTTGCAGTTGAGTTTAAACTTTCCAATATTTTTGAAATAAATAATTTATTTGTAAAGAACAATTTAGTTTGTAGCTTCTTTTCCATTTTTTTTCAACACATTTATTAAGGCATAACAAGTTAATTATTATGCATGTACACATTTTTTGATATTGTCATAAGACCTGTATTATTTAGTCAAATATAATTATATTTTTGAAGTTGTTTCCTTATCAAACTGTTATTCAAGATTTTTATATTTTGTGTTTCATGTGTGCTTATTTTTCATACTATTGGTTTAGTGTTTAAATTATTTATGATATGTATGTATAGGTTATTTTTGAACTAACATCTGCTATTTTAAATCGATTCAACGGATGTAATGCATGTATACAGAACACTAGATAACATCCATTATCTATGGTCCTCTGACAACATAACCTTCCATAAACAGTCCTATTTATAAATATTTGAGGAAAATAGCTTCATTGAAATTTATTATGTGTAGTTTGGTTTCCTCTTATGGAATGGGCCAGGTTTAATTGATGGCAAGGAAAGCTGGCAATATCATTGGAGTTTATTAAGTGTTGTATGCTTTTTTTAAATTGTCAATGATGGCTTTAACTGGGAAAGAAGAGGAGGCCAACTTCATTGGAATTTATTACGTATAGTTTGGTTTCCTCTTATGGACAATGCAAATGTCCTGATTCTTAATTGCTTTTCTTTTCTATTAAAGATTGAATTGGTTTATCAGCTTTAATTAGCATTGTTTTTATTTTTTAAATGTGTTTTTAAACCCATTTCATGTTAGTTAGGTGAAGTATACCCTCCGGGTATAGGACCGGTTATTTATATATTCATTCATTAATTTCTTTTAAATATTTAAAAACGATGTTGAGCGAGTGAAGCAAACTTAAGATATAGTTGTTACTTTTCTGGCATTATCGTCGTCCAGACATTCAAAAAAGGGTTCAAGTTATTATTTTCTTGATAACTTATTTGCTTTTTAATATTTTTGCATCAAATTTTCAAAACTGAACAACCAATATGCGTACAGTATAATGCCATAGAATTCTTTTTAGATAATTTTTGTTTTTTGTTATTGTTATTTAAGTTTAAAATGAGGAAAATTAACTTGTGAAATATTTCACATTCAACAAAAGGTTCAAGTTTTTTCTCTCTATATTTTTGTTTTCATTTTTTTTAGAATTTAACAATAAATATGCATGTATAAATACAATGTAATAGAATTTAATTTTTTTTATTTGGTTATTGCTGTTTATACCTTTTTCAATTTTTATTCCATGGTACAACCAAATGTTTTGCCAGGCTTGTTTGATCATACTTACAAAATAAGTTCTCTGCTGATGATGCAAAAATATCTCCATATCTTTATCTTTATCATATATTTTTATTACAATAAGTTGTATTTACGCCCATGTAAGAAGAGACTCGTTTTGTTAAAAAGGCATGCAAATATAGGTTTTTATTAAATATTAATCACATGGAAAATACACAAATGAGCTATTTTATTTATGAAACTGATTGAATACATTTAAATTGCACATATATTTTAATGTTTTTTAGTAAATGAGTACTTTAGTTTTTTAAGCGATAGTACACCATTAGAATCGTAATCTCATTCTATAGTATATGTATTAATTGAAATTTGATACAGTGCCTTTAAGGATGGATTTTGGATCTCCTTTCACTGGACTTTGAAAAGATTCAATTTCAGACTGAAATATGAAAAAATATAGAACCTTATAATTCAGTTGTTTTATAAATGCAATATTACAATACAAACCAAAGTCTATTGCAAAACCTAACTTTTGTCTCTATTGCTATTGCAAAAATGTAATTCAATTCTTGCTTTTCAAATGCAATATTACAATACAAATCAGTCTATTCCAAAACTTAAACTTTTGTATTTCAATTTAAAATAGTTGTGGTGTTCTTTTACATTGATGTTTTGGATTATTTTGGACTTTATTAGCTGTTGATATGTAATTTGATAACTTTAATTACATATTTTAAATTTTAAATAAGTTTCTCTCTGAAGTGACACACAAATGTTTTATCTACAGGTGACCAGTGCTGCAAGATCTCCTTCATCTTCAGATAGCCGATGCAAAAATTGTTCGAAACTTTTTGTGTCGTACGATGACCTGTTAGGTCACATTGAACATTGCACTCCAGAGAGTTACAGCTGTTCTCGCTGTCCACATACATTTCAAACTTTGGATGAACTAAACTTGCATTTTTCTTCTCATTATAACAATGCAAATACAAACAACTTGTTTCCCGACGCAAATAACCAGTTTAAATGTAACTTTTGCTCATCTACTTACTCATCCAAGTCAAACTTGAATATGCATTTGAAAATACACACTGGAGTCAAGAAGTTTGCTTGTAGCATCTGTCCTTATAAAGCCGTTCAAAAAATCACTCTGAAAAAACATATAATGACTCACACAGGCCAAAAACCATATGCCTGTGCCCTATGCTCATTTTGTACAGTTCAAAAAAGTATGTTGGATGCACACATTGCTAAACATGCTGGCCAAGACAATTATCAATGTAAATTCTGCTCTTACTCCACTCCCCAGAGAAGTTGCTTAAGCTATCATTTGAGAAACCAGCACAATGTGAATAATTAAATGTTGTTAAATTTAATTATTGTACTTAATTTAAATAATTATTAATTATTAATTAATTTAATTATTGTACTACGTCTGGTAGAGTGAGCTGCAAGGTTTTGAGGAGTCTCCATTTTTGGCATTTTTGAAAGTTACCAAATTATTTTTTGTTCTTCTATTTAATTAATCTCTATTCTAATTCTATTGATTTTTAGGGTGTATATCCACATGTTTGTTTTTACCAATTAATGGCATTGGGTAGGCTGATGGCACTATGCGTCAACTGGCACACTCAATGGTGTACATTCTTTGCCATCTTTTGTATGAATGAGATAACACTGATTTTTTTATAAGCTCATTTATTCTTTTAAATAAAATACTACTCTATATGAATAATTTTGTTCACAAGCAAATGTGGTGTTTACTGTAAAATGTTTGATGGAAATGAATTGAAATTGTAATTGGATAAGGACTGTAATAGTATTGATCAACATTTGTGAATGGGAAGATATATCAAAGAAATATAAAGTTATATTTTTTGATTGATGGCAAAATGGAACTTCCATCATGGAAGTGATATCATTGAAGATATCCCACACCTAAAACTACATCACAGTTCAGACAAACCACCCACTCCAATCACTTAAACAACAACCCACCAACCCCAGGCACATGGAGCAAACAATCTTTGATAATAACAATAACTACACAATCAACATAGACACCACCCCGGAACAAACCACCAACCAAACAGCAGAAGTAAAACACACACATAAATAGTCACAAATTACACATACAGCACCCAACCAAACAAAGTAATAAACAGGAAAGCACCCGACACTAACATCACTGAACAATTCCTCCCACACAACATGCGCAGAACACTGGCACCACTGAGAACAAACAAATCCCCCATAATGAAAGAATATCTACACAAAATAGCACCAGACACCCACACTACACCAAACTGCCCACTGTGCCAACACCACAACACAACACACCTCTTCACCTGGCTCCGGAGGCCCTTTGGATGTACCCGGCGGGTGCGGCGGGGCTTCTTGCCTGATGGTCCGACTTGCTGGGGTGGGGATTAGATCCTCAGACCTGAGGACCCCGTCCTCATATGTCGGGGTGGGGTCGACAACAACAACATTTGAACCGTCCGGTTCCAGGATTACTAGTAAATTAGAAGTTTCATTTATAGTGTTTATTTTCCTGTCTGCATGAAAGTAAAAAAAAACCATTATGCATTTAACACTATTTTATACGATAAAAACAATAGTATATTAATTTTAAATCTAAGATTTAGTATTTTTTAGTTGTCAATATTTATCGAAGCACTTGACATTCTGGTAATCATTACCAAACAAAAAATTACCCAGCATAGATTTTTATTTGATTAAGAGACACTATAGGAACTCGCCAAACATTACCTAACCCAACCTACTCATATGGAAGAGAAGTTTCTGATTTGATATATAATGGTATACAAACGATTTTCTTTTGGGAATGCATTACTTCAAAATTTAAATGTAAATTACCCTAAATCTTTTGATCTTTTGTCATTAAATGTTGCCAAAATATGAAACCTGCCGATAGGCTATATTTTTTGCAAGCTTCTACAATTTATTTTCTATATAGGTTTGAGTTTGAAGACAAAACACCGAATGGTTGATTTTTTCGAGCTAGTGAAACAAAGTTAACACATAGGTGTTACTATTCCGTCATCGTCCAGACATTCAACAAAAGGTTCAAGTTTTTATTTTCTTGATAACTTGTTTGTTTTTTAGTATTTTTGCATCAAATTTTCAGAACTTAACAATTAATATGTTTACAATATAATGCAATGGAATTATTTTTATATAATTTTTGTTTTTGTTATTTTAGGTTAAAATGAGGAAAACTAACTTGTAAAATATTTTACATTAAAATATTTTTTTTTTGCTTCAAATTCTTAGAATTTAACAAAAAGTATGCATGTATAAATATAATGTAATACAATCATTAGAAAGTTATTTTTTTTGTTATTGCTGATTATGTTTTTACAATTTAAAAAAAAAATCCAATTGTTTATTATAAAAAATAATCGCTCGACATATAGCGGCTTAGGCATAACTAGTTTTATATTAATATTATTTCTTGTATTGTTAGTAATGTTATTCTTATCATAATTAATTATTATTATTGGTAGAAATTTAATTTTAATAGTTGTGATAAACATTGTTTTTTGTTTGTTAAATTTGTGTTGATTTTTAAACATGTGTTTTCTGACTGGTCAGCTAGATTTAAGTTCATTAATTTGAACTGAATTTGCATTATTTAATTAAAGATTTATTTGTCACATGAATTGTATAAACGTAAATCCAGATGACTTGGAAGCAGCCTTTAATGTTTTTCTATAAGTTGTTTCAATGAAGAAATTTCTTTTTTCAATCTTAACACTTTAACCGTTTTTTGTAACACCGATGGTACATAAATCTAATAGCTTACTCCATCTTATGTTACACCAGTGATAGAGATTAAGTTAGTTATGTTTTTGATTACATTATACATTATACCTATATAATATAATCAACAACAACTAACTTAATTTGTAACATAAGATGGAGTAAGCTATTAGATTTATGTATCACCACTGTTACAAGAAACGGTTAAAGTGTTAACGATACAATTTACTTTATTATACAAAATGAAAACACACAAACATCTAATTTGCGATTGTTTTTCAAAACTTTATTAAAATATATTTTACAAAAGTTTTTATCAGGCAAAACAATTTTCATGAATTTTTAAAATGTAAATAACTTTTATTTTAGTAGCTATAAATTTATTTGGTCGCTGTTTTAGAGTTCGCAACTTTTTATTTGAATTTTTGTTTATATTTGTAAATACAGAAAAACTCCTGAAACTTATACCGAAATGTTTCTACATAATAGGAAGATTCTCCGTTTCAGGCATACCTATTTAACACCGTTACCCCTGCCTTTGTGTAACGTTTTCTTTGTATACATAGAAATGATATAGACGTTTTAGGTTTTATCCGCTTTAAGAATTTTCTACGTTTTATTATTCTACATTTCAGGAGTTTTACTGTATTTTAAACCTTTTCAATTAAGTTATTTCTAATATTTTGGTAAAAATCAGCACTTTTTTATTTTATCATCTATGTAAACATTATAAAATCTTTATTGTGTTTGCCATTATTATTATTATTAATATTTCTTTTAATTATTGTTATTATTATTATTATTATTATTATTATTATTATTATTATTATTGATATTGTTATTGTTATTATTATTAATATTTTAATTATTGTTATTATTATTATTAATATTATTATTAATAATTTAAAATATATATTTTATTATATATTTTATCATCTATGCAAACATTGTAAAATTTGTATTGTATTTGACATTATTTTTATTATTATTATTATTGTTTTAATTATTTTTATTATTATTATTATTATTATTTATGTTATTATGATAATATTATTATATATTATATTATATATTTTATCATCTATGTAAACATTGTAAAATCTTTATTGTATTTGCCATTATTATTATTATTATTATTATTATTATTTTAATTATTGTTATTATTATTGTTATTATTATTATTATTATTATTGATAATATTATTATATATTATATTATATATTTTATCATCTATGTAAACATTGTAAAATCTGTATTCTATTTTCCATTATTATTATTATTTTTATTATTTTAATTATTGTTATTAATATTATTATCATCATCATCATAATCATCATCATCATCATCATCATCATCATCATCATCATCATCATCATCATCATCATCATCAT